>JACXGK010013690.1:0-12568 GCA_016801125.1 Novumbra hubbsi
CCAGACTGGTGTTACATAAACCTGGTTCTTAGTCTTGTTCACTGTAGCCCCAGACTGGTGTCACATAAACCTGGTTCGTAGTCTTGTTCACTGTAGCCCCAGACTGGTGTCACATAAACCTGGTTCTTAGTCTTGTTCACTGTAGCCCCAGACTGGTGTTACATAAACCTGGTTCTTAGTCTTGTTCACTGTAGCGCCAGACTGGTGTTACATAAACCTGGTTCGTAGTCTTGTTCACTGTAGCCTCAACATAAACGTGGTTCAACATAAACCGGTCACTACCAAAACACATGTTAAATCAGTTGGCATCCCCGCTATGTCAAAGAGTGGGTTCACTCTCAGAGTAAATGGAAACACCTGTTTACCACATAGTCAACCATGGGCTGGTTGCAAAATTAAACCCTACTCACCTAAATTTCACAAAGAAAACAAATACAGGCCCAAGCAGAGTCATAGTTGTAGAAAAACATATCACAAATTTACATATTTACAAGTGTTTATGCACTTTCTTTTATAAGCTGTGACCAGCCCTCCTAGCTAACCTTCTGGTCATGGTAGCAGGCAATTTCTACTGTGCACTGTGGGATTTGGACCGTAGCCACCTCAGGATGAACTGCTCAAGCATGGAGCTCATGGCCATTATCAATAAATACCAGCTACAAGACCTAGACAGGGACCTGGTGCCCCGCTACACCTGGGTGAGTTCTGCAGCACCAATCAAAACCTCAGCAAGCAGGCTTCAATCTCGCACCTGAAATAACAGACACCCAACACAAACTGACACAAACGCAATGCACACCTTAAGTACGGGTAAGATACCAGGTCCTGATGGGTTTCCTGATGAGTTTTATAGAACATTCTGGGACTACCTAAAAGTCTGACTGTGGTTGCTTTACAGTACTATGTACAGGGAGGGAAAGCTTGCACCATCAATGAGGGAGAGGGCAATTACCCTCCTGTACATGGGAATAGGTGAAGCTTCTGAGCTCAGCCATGCAAATTACTGGCTGAAGTCATTTGCATGAAAACAATTTGCATGAATTACTGGCTGAACACTTATTAATAGAAAATATTTCGTGGCTCAACAGTTTGGGGTGTGCGTCAATTGCAAAGTGAAAGCGAGTTGTGGGATTTGTATCAAGTCTCTCCAGCTTTCTTTTAATTTAACCATTCCTCCATTATAAGGATTTTGGATGATAGGTGGTTGGCTTGGTGGTAAAAAGTGTTACGTTTCCTTTTGTAGTACATGAGACATTTGAACAACAATGAATCTTGTTTTGTAATGGGGGAAAATCATCCTGATTTGAACCCAGGTGGCTTTGTGTCTTCAACACTAAGCATTACATCTTGATTGAAGTGACTGAGAAGGGAGCGTAGGGAGCGTGAGCGCTGAGCTGTCCATCACTATGTTTCATGTATTCCATTATTAGTCTTTGGTCTGTTGGATGGGAAAGGGTTTTGTGTGAATTAAAGACAACAATGGGCAGATCTGGTCTTAAGTCCTGTTTCCTTGTAAAACATGAAAAACAATAACATTTTCCATCTGCTGGTATATAAACCTGTTACATACACAGCTGTTATAGCACCTATTTCATCATCCAATGCCTGGGAATTTAACAAGCCTCAACCATTGTGAAACATCCAACACAAACACAACAATGCAATCATAAATTACATTCAAACCATATTTAATTCACCAGACATGCACAAGTCATACAGGAAGTTCCACCCCTAGCAAACCTTTCTTACCAAGCCAGTAAATCTAATTTTGCAATCAACTTATAAATCTCTGTACAATAACCGCCCAAAAAAGTGTTATAATAAAAATGCATTGCTATTTTAATACAAGCTGCTCCAGGTATTTCCCTCAGTAAAATGTCTCAGATTTTTTAGGCAGGGTCAAAACATTATCTATCTAGATCTGTTTGACACACCAACATTTGTAAAAATAATTACATATTCCTCCCAATTTAAAATGAATTCCTCAAACAACAAGCTGCAAATCGATCTTAATGGTGATGTGATGTTCAGATGGAGTCCAGCAGAAACACCAGCCCAGCATAAATGTATTGTTCGTAGAGTCATTTCATCCTAGGGGGAATCATGTTTGAGAGATATCTACTTCAGTCAGATTTGTGTCCCACATTACTGGCCATAGTGAGCGTTTGTGTAAGATCCTAGCCCTGCCTCTTGACTACCCATGTGCCGACTCCTGCCTGCATCTTCTTGACTATGTTTGTTTTCCTACTCCGGAGTGTGTATTTATATAAAAGTAGTCCCCCCTGCTTTGGGATTATACCTCTGCCTCTCCCTGGTCATATTCTGTATCATAGGAATGGAATTTTTACTCTAGAATGTGTATTGAAGGGCAAATGAACGTAGTCTTGTTATCATAAACATGCATTATTATCATAATAATTAGTTTGGGTACTGAGATCAACTCATAGCTACTATTTTTAGATATGGCTATCGTTAAAACCTTTTTGTACTGTCACGTTTGGACAACAGGATCTGAGATGCAGAGAGGTTCTTTAATGGTGCCTTATAAACAAACCAACAAAAAGGACAGGTAACAACCAAGAACCAGCGGGCACAAGGCACACACAATAACCCACACCATTGGTTAGAAAATGGTAATAACCCACACCATTGGTTAGAAAATGGCTAATAAAAATCCCAACTAGAGGCAATGCCGAGCAGCTGTCTACGCTAGACAAATGGTGAAGGAGCTTGAATAAGCTTGTCACTAGAAAATTATCATTGGAAAAAGTTATTTCAACTCGTAGATTTATGTTAATGTAAAAGTTTGGTGGCATGGCAACATTTAAATGTGTTCTAGATCATGTTTTAATTTTACCACATCAGTAATTAGTAGCTTTATGAAGGTGAGCTGTGGTGATCCACCTTTTGCACTTTACATGAATGTACTTCTGTTAGTAACATCTGCGACAACATGTTTTGACAGTTGACACGTGTGATTGTTCATATGTGACATTGGAGTGTTTTAATAGGCATTTGCTGAAGGGGCAAAAAGCTAAAAAAGAATCTGCATTGTCCTAAATGTATTGGCAATTATTAGAGTTCATATCACATTAATAGGGTTCATATTCACAATTTAAAATGACACCTAAATAACATATCTTGTGAAGTTATTAATATATGATGGCAAGTTTACAGGCACTTAGAAAATCAACTACTCCTTATTACTAGATGGCAGTCCTGTCCAAGGGAGACACTTTGGTAATATTCGAGGGACACTGTGAGCGGGTGTAATTACACTCGCTCATTAAAACCCATGAATTATTTAGGGGACTTTAGTGACTAAAGCTCACTTCTAGGCAGTGTGGGTGTCTGAGAGATGACAGTTGCTTTAATTGAGGTCCTGCATTTAAAAAATGGATCCATTTGAATATTTGAATGAGTCATTAAGTTCAAAAGGGTTGGGCTAATATGCCTAGATTTCAGCATATCATACGGCAATAGCCTACTCCTTGAAAACTGGTGATTTGACAGTGTTGGAGGCCTTTGTAACAGCATTATTGCTGTCAAAGAAGTAACTTGCTACTTGTGTGGTTATAATAAAGATGCTCAATATGAAACAGAGGATAACAAAAGTTTATTAGAAATGCAGCTTTTGTTCATGTAAAGGATGAAATGAAGACAAATCATGTAAGGCATTTTTATTCTTTAATAAGGAACCCATCATTTCCAGTGATTTGTAAGGAGCAACAGAAGATCAATTTCTTCCCAGGTGACTGTGAATGTCAATGCTGGACGTGATCAGACTGGACGGAAGAACAGTCCATCAAAAAATAGACAAAGGGGGATAATATAATAGAACTACACAGAGAAGGATAATATAGTATAACTACACAGAGGGATAATATAGTATAACTACACATAGAGGGATACTATAGTATAACTACACAGAGGGATAATATAGTAGAACTACACAGAGGGATAATATAGTATAACTACACAGAGGGATAATATAGTAGAACTACACAGAGGGATAATATAGTATAACTACACAGAGAGGGATAATGTAGTAGAACTACACATAGAGGGATAATGTAGCATAACTACACAGAGGGATAATATAGTAGAACGAGACAGAGGGATAATATAGTAGAACTATACAGAGAGGGATAATATAGTAGAACTATACAGAGAGGGATAATATAGTAGAACTACACAGAGAGGGATAATATAGTAGAACTACACAGAGAGGGATAATATAGTAGAACTACACAGAGGGATAATATAGTAGAACTACACAGAGGGATAATATAGTACAACTACACAGAGAGGGATAATGTAGTATAACTACACAGAGGGATAATATAGTATAACTACACAGAGAGGGATAATGTAGTGGAACTACACATAGAGGGATAATGTAGCATAACTACACAGAGGGATAATATAGTAGAACTAGACAGAGGGATAATATAGTAGAACTAGACAGAGGGATAATATAGTAGAACTATACAGAGAGGGATAATATAGTAGAACTATACAGAGAGGGATAATATAGTAGAACTACACAGAGAGGGATAATGTAGTAGAACTACACATAGAGGGATAATGTAGCATAACTACACAGAGGGATAATATAGTAGAACTAGACAGAGGGATAATATAGTAGAACTATACAGAGAGGGATAATATAGTAGAACTATACAGAGAGGGATAATATAGTAGAACTACACAGAGAGGGATAATATAGTAGAACTACACAGAGAGGGATAATATAGTAGAACTATACAGAGAGGGATAATATAGTAGAACTACACAGAGAGGGATAATATAGTAGAACTACACAGAGAGGGATAATATAGTTATCACGATTCAGGTGAGGTGTGGAACCAAACGCAGACATTTTTATTAAGAAAAGGTGATTTAATCCAACAACACAAAACAAACACTACACGGACTGTAAACGCAAAGTAAAGGTGCTGTGGGAAACAGCAAACAGAACTTAACTAAATACAAAGAAACGTGTAGCGTATCCACTGTGCATAGGAATTAAACAAAACAGGACTGTGACCGTTGTGACAAACACAAACAATAAACCACACCTAGTGTGGTGCTAACTCAGCCTAAGTAGGCTCCCCAATCAGAGGCAACTGAACACAGCTGCTGTGTCTGGGGAGCCCACAGCGGCATAGAGAAGGCCAGAGGCCTCTCTAAGTGTCCTGTCCTGACTGGGGGTGAGCCCAGCGCACAGAGAAGGCTTGGGGCCCCAGCCAGGACATGACAATAGTAGAACTACACAGAGGGATAATATAGTAGAACTACACAGAGAGGGACAATATAGTAGAACTACACAGAAAGGGGTAATATAGTAGAACTATACAGAATGATAATATAGTAGAACTACACAGAGGGATAATATAGTAGAACTACACAGAGAGGGACAATATAGTAGAACTACACAGAGAGGGATAATATAGTAGAACTATACAGAATGATAATATAGTAGAACTACACAGAGGGATAATATAGTAGAACTACACAGAGAGGGATAATATAGTAGAACTACACTGAGAGGGATAATATAGTAGAACTACACAGAGAGGGATAATATAGTAGAACTACACCGAGGGATAATATAGTAGAACTACACAGAGGAGGATAATATAGTAGAACTACACATAGAGGGATAATGTAGTATAACTACACAGAGAGGGATAATGTAGTATAACTACACAGAGAGGGATAATATAGTAGAACTTCAGTGACTTCAGTGGTGCAAAACCCATATGCAATGTTCTCCAGAGATAAAAAATCAATCTAGTCAGATGAGCTGTTTCTTCACATTTACAAGAGGACGTGTGGCGTACACCATGACTACGGTACAGGCCTGAATGCTTGATCCCTACAGTAAGAGGTTCCGGAGGCTCTGTTATGTAGTGGGGGGCATTCACCTTGGACGAAAAGGGAACCGCAGATCTTTACAACCTTATTCAACCTTACGTTGAAACATTTCTGTGGAAAACTATAATAAAGATTCTCCTTATCCGAGTCACCTGGATTATTACTGCGATTGCGCTAATTTATCAGATGTCGCTTTGAGAGTGTTTAACGATAACACCTACAACACAGTATTTCTTAATATCTGTGATACAGTGTGCGTTGTTGATTACGCAAGTTGAACCTTGTTTTATAATGCAGATATAATTACTGTTTTCCTGCTACGTTTATGTTACTTTATCATTCTATGTTAACAATTAATGTTAATCACTATTCTAATTAGCATCCTTTTATAGCCTCTTTCCTTAGCTCGTAAATGTTGTTATGTTAAACGGTAGATTATTTGCGGTATGCATGTAAATTATTTGGTATATTACATGAAACCCAGTGTATCTTACATAAAGGCAAATATTATAAGCTAAGAGATGCCATTGTTGAAACAATTACATTTACATTTTAGCAACAGTTGAGTTCCTGCTATAGAAGTGATTACGGGACTAAGTTCCTGTCACATTTACAGCCCACAGTGAAATCACGCAGCATGTCGTGGTCTGTCGAATGTTGTACCTGCTTTGATCTGTTCATTTGAGTTATAAAGCTTAGTGGTGTGATAGTAAGTAACCATCATTCTGGCTGATTTAAAGTTTAGGATTTTGTCCACGATCTTGATCATTGCTCTCTTGTGGAGTTGGGTTAATCTCTATGATAACGACTGGTTGGCCAATTATATTGGTCTATGTGCAGAATGTGTGCATCGGCGGCTATGATAGACTTGTTGTAGCCTATTATTTATTGATGAGTGTGTAGAATTCTGAGTGCTTTGTTAGGTATTCGGGTGTGGGCAGGCCTGGCTCAAAAAAGGCCAGTTAGAAATTAAAGTTTGTTATTTTCACTCATTAGATTGACAGCAATTGGCAGCCAATTGTTTCCGGATTTAGCAGAAAAGGGCTAGCATATCAAAGCATATCAGCATATAAAGCAAATTACCACTGTCACGACGGTGGGGTGTGGAGGAACCAAGCGAAGACATTTAACGGAGATTTATTTACAAAACGGATAAAGAAAAACGGTGAAAACCGAAAACACCTAACGTGACGTGTGCGTGCATACAGACAATGAACAACACCAAGCGACCAAACCAAGGGACGTATATAGCCACACACATCACCGGGTGAAAACAGGTGTCCCCACAGAATGCCAGCACGGACTAGTGCTGTGCTGGCCAGCCCGTTACAACGATCAGGCTATTTTGAATGAGATATAGCCTACATCTTCTTAGCATAATGTTTGAAATAAAGTAGCCTACGTTGCGAGAGTGGAAGAATGTGTACACTTGGGCCAAACCATTCCGCGGGCTGTCAACCGCTATCCAACTCACTCTCAGCCTTATTTCTGTGCTGTTCCTTCAATGTTGGCTTGTTAGACAGTATTTTTAAACCATTTTCTAGACAGAAACCACAGCATGTTGATGAGATATGATGGCAGGTAACAAGTGAGTGTTATGTTAACTTAATAAGCCTATGTTTCCTTTTAAAGTGCGCCCCAATTTTTTTTATATATTAGCAGGGTGACCAATGATCATATACCGTGCTACCAATAGCTCTTAATCCCCAGTCGCTCATTTTTGTAGAACGTTGGGAACCTATTGCATGTATGAAAGGAGCCAGTAAGCCAGGAAGAATGCCCACCTAATTAGCCAGTTGGACCTTCGTATGGGTAACCTACACTGGATACACATTGACAGCTAAACAGGTTGTTTTATAATGAATGTCACCTGAATAATCCATTCCACATTTGCATCGTTTCGGTAACACTTTCAAATGATTGACGACATCACCTTTGTTTTGATTAGTAACTTTATGTAAAAGTTACTTATGAAAAATAAATCATAATCACATTTATTTATCAATAAGACTCCTGGATAAGATTAATTACTTGTAAATGATATCAAAAGACAAGGACATTTGTAAAATATCCAGTGTGACATGTCATTTTGGTGAAATGTAAGGTTGTTTTAGGCTGTAGTCAGAACTTATTTTGCAACAATAATTACATATGATAGCTAAATCAGTATGTAATGATGTTCACAGATGGTTCTCAGCTCTGCAAACATGGGAAAATGTTTTGAATAACAGGACATTTGCTTTAAAATTACAAACATTTGCATCAGCTGTTTGCAGAAATGTGTAGAATTTCCATAAATGTTTTTTAATCATAAAAAAAAAATGTTTTGTTAATGTCGTAGGCAAGACGGGCTGACATTGCCTATTGCCACTTCATTGGATTTTCCCCCAGACAAACCCCAGACCACATCCACCATTTAAGTACATTTATCCAAACAAATCCCTGAGCCTTCATAATTTACAGTTGATTATAAATTGCACATTGTTCCAGAGGTTTTGGTCTTTGTGTTGTCTGGCATATCTGACAGTTGTGTCTTGATATTCTTTTTTTGGGAGCAGATGCACCTCTCCTCCCATGTGGAACAAGCATGTGGAATGTTGACATGATTGTGGCAAGAGAGTCTGCAGCCCCTTGAAGGTTGCCAAGCCACTGGCCTCCTGGAAACCATCCTGATAAGCGTTCTCCTTGCTTTGTCACGTTGAAGGGCTGTCCTGATTTTTGCAACACTGTGGTGGTGCCATCTTGCCTCAACTTCTTAATGATGATCTTCACAGTGTTCCATGATCTGTATAATGCATTTGAAATTCTTTCACAGCCCTCTCTTGATCTATGGCTTTCCAATAAATGTTTTAAGGAAATTGTACAGGAACGGTTTATTTAAGGCTAATTATTTAATGTTTGGCATACACTTCATCTACAATTTAGTCTCAAAATGCATAGAGCATATATATTTTTACCCGCTCCAGTGTTTTTCAGAAGACTGTATCAGAGTATTACTAATGCAACCCAAAGCTTCCAATGATAATGTCCGCAAAACGTATAACTGTGGTAACTGATTTGATAGCTTGAACGCACTTACACCTTTGACATCACTTTCGAATTCAGACAATGAATCTGCAGTGTAGTTTTCTGTTATTATCTATGCTTGAAGCACAACTGATTGAATTTAGTCCTTACATTGCTGAGTTCCGTATGAATTACAATGAGAGTTGTTTTGGGATTTGGAATGGATGTAAGAACAGGAGGAACAAGAGATTAAACCAAACCTTTAAAAGTCACTCAGTGTAGGTGGCAGTCAGGCAGTTGTAAAGTCAGGGTGAGGTTTGTGTAAATGACCCCCATACGACTGGTTCCTCTCCGGTCTCTTCACCCTCTCTTCACACCCTAATGAGAGGAGAAGGGGGCTTCCCAACCCCTTGACAGCCAATCCGTTCCGGGAGAGTGGAACCGTTCTCCTTCCAGAGAAGGATCTTGTTATTCTGGTCCGCTCCTCTGCTCCCTTCATCCAGCTGCTGCCCTACTTGGGTTTCTCATTCCGTACTGGGGATCTTGGCTCAGACCCTGTGCCAGTTTTATGAAAGGACCGTGTGAATTCATTTCATCTTAAATAACTGTGGGTCAGGGTTCCGTGTGTGTGCCAGTTTTAGGACAGTATGACACTCTTGACTGCACTTTTACACATGGCTGTGAAGTAGGTTAGACTGAATGAAATACTGCTTCGGGCCATTGAAAATGTTCATACTTAGACTGTGCATTTTGCAAGGTAACATCTTCTCACCACATCATAATAATACATCACACGCAGCTAATGCTGCCTCAGCACTGCTACTTAACCTGCTACTGAAGATTTTGACAGTCGCAAAGCAGTTGATACGTCCATATAACCTATGGACAAGGTCACTGAGAGGTGGACAACTAGAAACATTTAGAAAAATAAGACCTTGGAGTAAATGCCAAGCAGACTCACCGCAAAAAATCTTTTGATAAGACACAACATGTGGGAGTACAACTTGTTGTACTGGTTTGTGATTGCCGTGTGAACAGACCATAATAGACGTCAATCTAATTACACGCCACTAGTGTATCAAGCAATGGGTGAAACAGAAAGGTCAAAATAATAAAATCATCTGTTGAACTATGTTGCATAATAATGCCGAAAACACATGCAATCGCTCAATTATTAAGTATTTGGGGGAAAAACACAACAAATAATGTCTAGTGATGTCGTTTGACCATTTTAACGGATATTGTTAGATGTTAGAGATGTGAAAAGTAAGGGTGCACTGATAAGAAAGCTCTTTTTCATATACCACACTCGTCTGGTACCATGGTTTGGTATCTTATTCATATACCACACTCGTCCGATACCATGGTTTTGGTATCTTATTCATATACCACACTCGTCCGGTACCATGGTTTGGTATCTTATTCATATACCACACTCGTCCGATACCATGGTTTTGGTATCTTATTCATATACCACACTCGTCCGGTACCATGGTTTTGGTATCTTATTCATATACCACACTCGTCCGGTACCATAAAATGTTTACTTTCTACTAATGTCAATTAAATTATTTAAAACATCTTTTAACATATCTTAATAAAATAAGACTTTCCAAAATAAGTCTGATAATTGAATGGAACATGTATAAATTATACGATAAATAGCAAATACTCATTCAAAATTCTGTGGATTTTAAAGTAGCAGATAAGATATGTAAGCTATTTAACTATCAAAACTGCTTGTTGTTGGTCTTTGGATAGGGAGTAAGGAGTCATTTATTGTAAATGAGCTGTGTTGCTGAAGACTTTGTACTCTGACTTCATTTGCAACCTTAAAGGTACTTAATTGTTTAGACAAGGCATCAAGTCAACTTTTTGGTTCAAAGCAAATGTGCCAGGTAGAATAAACATCTACCAGCATCTCAATTTGGCAATAAACCTGATCCCTTGACACGGTAAAACCCCAAATCAAGGCATTTAATCATAACCGTGGGAAGTCTGAGTGCCGTTAGCTTTATTTTGAGGATGTTCATTGCGTGATGGCATTTTGTATGAATGTATGTCCAACAAGATATACAATAGCCATCAAGCGTGTATGTAGGGCCAAAAGATACATCCTTGGAACTATGGAGCAGCTTAAGAATGGCAGAAATGTAAGGGGACACACTAGAGCCAAGATCAGAGGCCTCTATAAGCAAGCAATGAAAGCAAAAACCTACTTTGGCCTCCTGTCTTGTGAAGCCTTTTGCCACCCATGCAAGTTGGTGGCCAGGAGGTCAACTCCCAAGAGGAGGTTTGATCAAGAGGGCATGAAAACAGCAGCAGTGGGTATTAAGGCCAACAAGGAACAAACAGTGAGTGAATATTCCCTTCACCTTGCACTTTGACGGAGACTGGCCCCGCTAAAAATACTATTTTGGAAGTACTCCATTTAATACATCTGCTAATATCAAGGCACACTTCAGCAGATTCATGCTCTACAACATTCGTATAGTACGACCTTACCTCACACAGAAAGCAGCACAAGTAGTAGTCCAAGCACTTCACATCTGGATTACAGAAACAACTGTAAGCAGGTGAAAACCTTCCCAAGTTCTCTCATGCCACCTTGCATCTTCACACACTTTACTGGCTTCCCGTTGAGACTCGAACCTGCTTTAAACTAATGGTTCCTGCCTACCGAGCAACAAGAGGAGCTTCTCCTCCGTACCTTCAAGCAATGTGCAAACCCTAGATCCCTATGCGAGTCCTTCTTTCATCCACTTCTGGGATCCTGGACGCCGCACTTCCTGATCTATGCAGTCAAAACTCTGTCCTGGCACCTATGGAACCAGCTTCCCTAGGAGGCTACAGCAGAGTCTCTCCCCATCTTGTGCAGGGCAACATAATGTCTGCAAAAGGAGTAAAATGTAAATGTAACACACTTTATTAGGGTGATTTTAAAAAGTCATTGTTCTTGAAGTGAAATATACTATCTTCTGTGCCTTTTCTTCTCCAATATATTCATCTTAATATGGCTTTGATTTACCACTGCAATGTTTCAATTTCTAAA
Organism: Novumbra hubbsi; assembly: GCA_016801125.1. NCBI lineage: Eukaryota > Metazoa > Chordata > Actinopteri > Esociformes > Umbridae > Novumbra > Novumbra hubbsi. The sequence goes on from JACXGK010013690.1 coordinate 11,939, forward strand.
TCGAAAGAAATAATGCAAGCAAAACAATGATTATTTTTCATCTGGCTTTTTACCCACCATTTCAGGCCAATTTATTACATTGAATTCAGAAGTAGGGGGGATTTTTTTTAGCTTTCTTTGCACTATTCCTTTCTTATGTAAATATGGATATCAGAGAGGTGTGTGAGAGCATTTATTTGATTAATTTAGGGGTAGGAAGGAACTGACTTCATTTGGTTGCGAAACAGGAGCATTTGCTATGAGACCTTTGGTTTACCAAAATAGTGGAAGACGCAGGTTTCTTTTTCTCTGTAACGAGACCCTGAATTTCTTTCCTATGCTTTAAATCGTTCCTGGCCAGAAACATACAGTAGATCTTAATTTCATCAAAACTGTGTTGTACTAATTACAGAGTGGTAGCTTTTCAATCAGTCAAATTGACTTTTTAATAGGGTTGTCATGTCCTGGATGCGGGCCCCTAGCCATCTCTATGCTTTGGGGCTCCCATTCAGGGCATGGCACATGGAGAGGCCTCTAGCCATCTCCATGCCATTGTGGGCTCCCCAGTCAGAGCAGCTGCATTCAGTTGACTCTGATTGGGGAGCCTACTTAGGTCAGGTTTTCACCACACCCGGTGTGGTTTATTGTTTG
>JACXGK010013691.1:0-12529 GCA_016801125.1 Novumbra hubbsi
GGGGCCACTCCGAAATGTCCTTGCTTTCCATGAAAGCATACATGAAATGAGTTTGAATAAGAAATATAACAAAATGGAGAGGAAATATAGTCATTGACAAGGTTCTAAGTTATAATTTTTAATTAAAATAAGTGTCCAGCAAACGTTGCTTTCGTCAAAGAATCCTCCATTTGCAGCAATTTCATCCTTGCAGACCTATGGCATTCTAGACCCAAGTAATCTGAAGAGATTTCACCCCATGCTTTCTGAATCACCTCCCACAAGTTTCAGTGCATTGATGGGCACTTCTTACGTACCATACGGTCAAGCTGCTCCCACAACAGCTCAATAGGGTTGAGATCCGGTGATTGCTAGTAACTCCACTATAGACAAAATACCTGCTGACTGCTTCTTCCCTAGTTTGGAGTTGAGCGTTGAGTCATTGTCCTGTTGTAGGAGCAAATTGACTCCAAACAAAATGGAGTAACAGCCTTTCTTTTCAAAGACCTTCCAACATCCAGCTTTCAACTGAAGACCTGTGAGGCGTCTGTTTCTCAAAATAGACATGCTAGTGTTTTTTTCCTCCTGCTCAGTTGTGCACCGGGGCCTCCCACCCTTCTTTCTATTCTAATTGGAGCCAGTTGGTGCTGTGAAGGCAGTAGTGCACAACGTTGCAGAGAATCTTTTCTTGGCAATTTCTCAGAACAAGATTCAGAAAACAATTATTTGTTTCTGGCGATTTTGAGCCTTTACTAAAACCCACAATTGCTAATGCTCCAGAGTACTCAACACGTCTAAAGAAGGACAGTTTTATTGCTTCCTTGATCAGCACAACAGTATTCAGTTGTGCTAAAATAATTGCAAAAGGGTTTTGTAATGATCAATTAGCTTTTTAAATTGATTAACTTAGATTAGCAAACAGATTCGCAACCACTTTAAATTACTTAATTTGACACTACAAGGAAGGGAGGAAACAGTCATTATCTTGACTGCTTTTCTAAAAACGAATTAGTCAGCATTTTCTGATATAAGCACAAACCAAAATACACAATTTGCAACAAACACTGATGATACACAAATTCAGGGATCATCTGCACACACATCACTCCTGTGATGTACGTTTTCAGATAAACTAAATGCTATTTAGATTTGATGAATTTAATCTCCCTGCAGAGCTGTTACTCAGTTGTTACATCTGATCGAGTTCTATGCTGTTTGTAAGGGACCTGTGGTCTTCAGATGTGATGAAGAAACTGAAATATTAGTTAGCTAAGATACTACGTCATGCATGAGGTTCAGACAAACACAAAAACAAATGGCATGCATGAAATGTTTGTGTTATAATAACCCAATCAAATTAGACAGAAAATTCATTAAATGACAAAGAAATAGAAAATAGAAAACAATGGTGATAAACTAAATAAAGCATACCATTTATTATATATTTACCTACAGGTAAGGAGAACACAAATGTACTTGTAACCACATAAATTGTTACAGACAACTGCAGCAGATGAGGATATTGACAGACAGCTAGCTTCATGCAGAAATGTTTTGTTGTTATGCTAACTAGCTAATTTGGTAAATTAAATAGCCTTAGTGTTAATAAAAGGCACTGCATATTAAGTTTATGAGTATAAACATTTGCATGAATCTTTTGTCCCTACAATATCATTGTACAGCATTTTAATTACATGTGAATGCTTTGCTGGACGTTTTAAGAGCTTGTGATGATTAAAATTTGCTTCCATCCTATTATTTCTATACAATAATACAGAATAGTTAAGCGCTGGTCAGTCAGGAAGCACACAGTGTTAGTACCAGAATATGTTTGAGCAGAACTCAACATTTCCAGTCTTTTGTTGCCCCGTCACCGTTTTTTTTAAACGTGTTGCTGCCAACAAATTCAAAGTAGGCATATATTTTTCAAGAGCAACATATCTCAGTTTCAACATTTGATATGTTGTCTTTGTACTATTTTCTACTGAATATAGAGTTCAAATGAGTTGCACATCATTGCTTTCAGTTTTTCTTATTTTTTTTACATTATACATTATACACAACATACCACAGAGATAGAGAGACCTCTGTTTCCATTTGTAGTAAAAATAACTAAGAGGACTTTTCACTATCTGGGAATAGTTTGAGAACTGCTTTTATATTATTTGTGACCACAGTCTGAAATCAATTTAGGCTTAAGATAAACTGAAATACAACAAATCTTTTTAACTTGAGGTACACAAAACCCCACAATTTATTTTCATGTTGTTAGCAATAGTTTCTTCAGACAACAAATTACCCTTATCAACAAAAATATTACGCATGCAAAAGATTGCATATTAACGGATACAATTTATAAAAATGTTCCTCTAAAAGTTAGCTGTTATGGTTAGAATTAGCAATACAAAACATTTATAGTAGAACAGACCAACATACAGTAGCTACTATAGGTTATCAAAGCTGTGTGCTGGAAAACCTTAGCTTCTCCAGGTTTATTTATTTTACTAAGCTTATTTCTACAGGCCAATCCATACTTCTCACTAAACAAGCGAGGTTTTTGAAGCAAAGTAATAATTGCCAAAAACTCTCCATAATTAATTTGGCATAATTTCCACAGATGATTCAGGCTCCAAACTGTTTGAGAGGCTCTTTCCCTCAGCACACTGTGGACAGCGACATATGGACTCACATGGTTAAGGTCAATTCAACACGCTACGTCAGCAGGGTAGAGACCGTAGGAAACTGTCAGCGATAGCATGTCTCTGTACGAAACATCTTACATAACATTGTACTATCCTCCATATTCTACCCATCCAGCAGACAGCCCTACCCAGAGCGGCTTACACCAGCAAGGGCATACATTTTCCTAATTTCTCATCCTGGCATCTTGTCAGAAATCCAGAACCCTGGCGTTGAGCGTTGAAAGGGCCACGTTTTAACAAGAGAGCTAGATGGAGCCTCACATGTATAATATTTAAAGGTCAACTCTGGGCGTTTCGACGTTTTGTAGCTAGTACATCCTTTGGCTGTATCAAAGGGAAGCACATTTAATAAAAGAAATGTGGGGCATTTCTGGGGGAAATAAAATAGTTTTGACTTCTCCTAAAAAAGAAATACACTTGTTGCTGTGTTGTAGGTTATTTTTGGAATTCTCATAATTATTATTACTATTAGTATAATTAATGTAGTTATTATTTATGATCCATAAAATAATAATTTTTGGTGCTGAGAGAAAATTAGTCAAATTAACATATTAAAATCAGACAAAGTATACAATCCTTTTTCAAGTCATGTTAAAAAAATACATTTTAATTAATCTATAATGGTTACCCAGATGATATTAAACAGGCTTGTTCTTATATTAAGCATGCTTCAAGAAAACCTACCGAAACATCAAAGCTTTGAACTTAAGGCCTCAGTTGCAACAGACTAGTAAGAAAGCAACAACCAGAGTTTGAAGAAAGCCCTTTAGCGCTGTATATCTTTATCTTAACAATGTCACAATTTCAATTTCATCCTCAGACAGAATACATACTAATCAATAAACATATCCACACTGTAATGGTTATGATTATGCTTTTGGACCTGCAGACGGCAACATCAGGGGACCATGGTGTGACCACTGTTTGTCAGCGGGAAACATGTACAGATAGAGAAGTTCCAGAACCATGTAGTTACCATGGAGAGTTACCATGGTAGACCCCTGTGAGTTGCCATGGTAGGCCCCTGTGAGTTGCCATGGTAGACCCCTGTGAGTTGCTGTGTTGGTCATTACCACCCGATAGGGATAAACCTCTGAGCCAGAAGCCTAGTTGGGATAGGCACGGATACTCGAATATTAGAATAACAAAAACGACGTCACTATTCGATTATTTGTGTGTATTCATATTCCTTGAAAAAATATTTTTAATTAATTGTTGGTAGAGTGGGGTGTAGCGAATATACCTAATGGCATTATGGGTACGGTGAAGAGAAGGGGCTGGTGGTTGACGTAATACGAGCTGTGGAATTAACAATCGGGGTTGTTTCTCTCGGTTAGAGGAATGCACCAGACATTACTATTCCTGTGCTTGTCTTGAATGTTTATTGTTTAAAATTACTGTACGAGCTGTAGGTAATAAACAGCGGCTATTTCATCGGACTAAAGACTAACTAAACTTTGGGCAACGGATAAAGGTAATCAATTGGGGGGTGGTTACCTCGGAACAGCAGCTAATTGTTCCGGCCTTGGAACTAGTAAGTAGGCTTCCTGCATTTCCCGACTACGGTCTGTAGGTAAAGTCCGGAAAGGTAACAGTGCATGTTCTTGTTGAAATTAATTGTCCAAATACCAATACAGTTACAATCTAGATATTTTACACATGATGATATAGCTTCACATAAAAAAAATACAGCGTTTCTAAGTCGTTTACATGGCAGGCGTTCCTTCTCGCGAGTTTCTTTTGTTAACAGTCGTCAAAGCCGTAGTAAGGTGTCCCCGTCAGTATGTGTATTCTACTGTTAGTGAGTAGATAAAAGTGAAATAATTCAAGGGAAGATGTTATATATTATCCAAATTGATTGTCACCTTGGAAAATTATCAGGCTACCAAAACGCTACGTAAAGTTATGCGGTGGAATTTAAAGGCTGTTGGGAGTGCAGAAAACGGTTAGGTAAGCAAATCGCTTTTAGCTGGATAGTTTAGTTAACTTTTAGTTTAGCTGTTCCATCCAAGAAATCAATGATATGTGTTAATATATATCTGCTTTTAGTTTTACGAGTGTACAACACTTCTTCCCCCAAACGTGCGCTCGCTGTTTTCTCACAAAAACATCCAGTGAGCCGACGTTATATTAGAACCATAACCACTTGGGCACATGTTGTATCGGTAGTTAAAAACTTTGGGTAACCGAATACAATTCGAATAATAGCAAAACATATTCGGATTATAAAGCAATGCACATTGCTTTTAGGTTCTGTCCTGCATTTTGCCAACGCCTGTGGTCATAGTCGCACTGTGAATCCGAACTGATCTGGGACTAACACAACAGTGAAAGCTGAGACACATGGAAGACCAAGTGTAGAGACAGACATTCTTCTACAAACAGACAAGATAGACATACATTCCTCTAAGCTTGAGGCTGTTCAGTGACAGACAGACAGACTGACATTCCTCTAAGCTTGAGGCTATTCAGTGACAGACAGACTTTACCGATTATTGAATCAAATTGTATTAATTACGTGCCAAAAATACAAGCAGGAAAACGTGGACTTTAACATGCAATGCATAATTCAGAGCCATTTGAAAGCCATGTAGGGTTAAAAAAAAGACCATAAAAAAGTGAGTGACATCAAAGCAATTAAAGGACATGGTCAGACAAGCGAGTGCACAATAAAAGCACAAGAGCAGACATTAACGAGTCTAGTCAAAGCTGAATGCAAAACATTGGAACCAAACAAACTGTGACCGCTATAAAAGTATTAGATAAACTCAGACACCAACACGGTGGCCTTGACTGTTTGAAAGAACTTGTCTGATGTGTTTCTAAAACTCCCCTCTGCAGCACACAGCCGTCTGGAGGAAGACAGCAGACAGGCTGGGTGGTGGTGTTGGGCTCAGGGGAAGGACAGCATACAGGCTGGGTGGTGTTGGGCTCAGGGGAAGGACAGCATACAGGCTGGGTGGTGTTGGGATCAGGGGAAGGACAGCATACAGGCTGGGTGGTGTTGGGATCAGGGGAAGGACAGCATACAGACTGGGTGGTGGTGTTTGGCTCAGGGGAAGGACATCATACAGACTGGGTGGTGTTGTGGAGATCTGGGGAAGGACAGCATACAGTCTGGGTGACGTTGGGCTCAGGGGAAGGACAGCATACAGGCTGGGTGGTGGTGTTGTGGAGCTCAGGGGAAGGACAGCATACAGGCTGGGTGGTGGTGTTGTGGAGCTCAGGGGAAGGACAGCATACAGGCTGGGTGGTGTTGTGGAGCTCAGGGGAAGGACAGCATACAGGCTGGGTGGTGGTGTTGGGCTCAGGGGAAGGACAGCATACAGTCTGGGTGGTGTTGTGCTAGGGGAAGGACAGCATACAGTCTGGGTGGTGTTGGGCTCAGGGGAAGGACAGCTCTGAAGTGGATTAATAGGATTACAATCGACTTTCTCTCCTGCTATCCTTTTGATATCCCTCACAAATCTCTCTCCTGTCCTTCCTCCATCAATGATGCTATTTCTCATTTTTTCTAATCTTTCCTTCTAATTGTATCTTTCTTTCTCACTTCTTCTAATCTATCCTACTAGTTCCATCTCTTTTCATTTCTTCTAATCTCCTACTAGTTCTATCTCTCTTACTTCCTCTAATCTCTTCCACTAGTTTGATCTCTGTCTCACAGGTTTCTTCTATCTTATAACTCATTCCCTAGTATCACTCTTTCTTCATCTCTCATTCCCTAGTATCACTCTTTCTTCATATCTCATTCCCTAGTATCACTCTTTCTTCATCTCTCATTCCCTAGTATCACTCTTTCTGCATCTCTCATTCCATAGTATCACTCTTTCTGCATCTCTCATTCCCTAGTATCACTCTTTCTTCATCTCTCATTCCCTAGTATCACTCTTTCTGCATCTCTCATTCCCTAGTATCACTCTTTCTGCATCTCTCATTCCCTAGTATCACTCTTTCTTCATCTCTCATTCCCTAGTATCACTCATTCCATGTCTCCTCTGCCTTTATTTCCCCCGTAAACACATTCTCCATGTCTTTTATTCTCTCCATCCTTCATCTTTCTCCCTGCTCAACCTCCTCTTCTCTCTCTCTCCCCAGTCACTCTCCCCGTTTCCCCCTTTTCCTCTCGGCCCCCCCACGCCTATCAAGAGGAGGCATTAGCTAGGAAAACACTTGGCCTGTTGCTACATAACTCCATTAGACTGTGAGCTCCCCCGAGGAGTCGTGCTTCTGCTTCTGCTGCCGCCTGAAATCTCTGTCCTCCCATTATTACATAACTGCCTTCACAGCAAAAACACAATCCCCCCATTTCACACCATTAAACTCAGTTCATCTCACTCTCCCACATGTGGCGTCCATTTTACATTTCCATGTCTTCCGCTGCTCGTCGTTTACCACCGATTCCTGCCTAAAGCAGTGGTTTTGAATGGACCTGCTCTGACTTCACCACCCGTAGGGCATTTAAAAATCTACAAACAGGCCTTAATTTCAAACAACATGATTACTAGAGCGCCATCTCATAAAAAAACGGATTATTGACACATCCTGACCACCTCTGAACCCAAATAAGCATGAGTGTAATGTACTCTTAGTGGTTGCATACAATCATTTCCCAAACATAGATAGTCACAGAGTTGTAAAATGTCCTCCTTGTCTCTTCCTAACAAAGCTCTGAGGGGCATTCTGGGGACTTCTTAACATGACTCTTCTTATGTCTTTGCAGTCCTGGGTATGTACATTTGTAAAGGTACTCGTTTAATGGTTTCCTCATGTAAATATTTCCTAATTTAAAGGTTTGCTTGGGTAATGGCTAAAATCTTTTATTTTGTGATGTTTTTTTAGACTGCTACAAAACAGGGACCACTTAAATCATACATGGGGTCTCGATGAACAAAATATATTAAAGACCTAAATCCTACTGTACATTGTGTAATTCTTTGAGAACAAAATTAAGTAACAACGGTCAAACTGATTGGTCAAAATTACCAACTGATTGAGGGTTGGATTCAAACTCACCTAAAATCAAAGTAAATAATTGAAATCACAGGCTGTTCCAACTTGTGTAAATGTCATTACAGCAACTCATAATGTGACTCAGTAGTGTGTCTGGCCCCCTCGTGCCTGTATGCACTCCTGACAATGTCTGGACATGGTCCTGATGAGAAGGCGGATGGTGTCCTGGGGGATCGTTCTCAGGGTGCCGTTGGCTAGCACATGGAGGTCTGTGCAGCCCTCCAAGGAAATGTCTCCCCAGAGCATCACTGACCCTCCACCAAAGTGGTCATGCAGCGTAACATTCACCATGACGTCTCCAGACCCGCACGTACTCAGTGTGAACCTGCTCACTTCTACAGCCCTGTTCAGCTCTCCTCATGTAACAAATTGTCTCCTGGTATTTCCTCCATGCTATCGATACCATACTTGGTGACCCAGCAAACCTTCTTGCAACGGCACTTATGAATGGGCGGAGCTGGAGGACCTGGACTACCTGTACAACATGAATGGGCTGCAGGAACTGCCTCATGCTAATAGTAGTGACAAGGACACTAGCAAAGTGCAAACCTAAAGAAGAATCAGTTAGAAAGAGAGGGCGAGACCAGTTGACTGTGGCCACCACCTGCAAAACCATTCCCTTTTTGGGGGTTGTCTTGCTGTTGCCTCTCCAGTACCTGTTGTCACTTTAATTTGCACCAAAACAGGTGATGTTGATTTACAACCACTTATGCATCTTTACTGGACAGATTGATCTCCCTGAGGTTTAATTGACAAGGTGTTAGTCTTTCATGATTACATTCATTTTTCCGAGCTGTCTATTTTTAACTTTTTTAATACTGGAGAGGTGGCTGGCAACCATGTTGACGATATTACCTTTTTACCATTTGTTAAGGTTATTGCTATTCCTGTTAATTATTTTAAGTTTGGGCACTTCATTAAAACGTTTCTTTAATATTTACAAACATTCTGTATTCTGACATGATATTCTAATTGCTGATTAGCTGCAGTAATGACGTGCTAACTATGCCAACTTTGGAATTTGCACAGGCTACTTGACATGTGATGAGAATAAATATGGAGAGGGATACAAGAATAGCTTTTACTAAAATAATGTCTATCTTTAACCAAGACCCCTACTAAGCCACGCCTCCATTTCTGGGTTCCTTCAGGAACCAGAAGCTACATCGAACCATTAAAGATGTCTCTTACCCGCCAAACGAAGGTATAAATATGAATACATTTTCTAGGAACTACATGGTTGAATATATACAACCTTTGTGTAGATAAAAGCTGCTGATAAATCCCCCAAACATATTGAATGAAAACACAAGTATTGTATTGTCAAGTATTTGTTTAACATACGTCTGCTGTGTTTTCGCTGGTTGAAGTAATTACATAATGGCTGTCGTTATGTGGTGGATTGTCAACACGGATTGTGATTGACCTCCGACAGTGTCAGATTGCACATGTGACTTTCCGCAAAGCGATGTGATGGAGCCGCAGGCAGGGCAGTGGGCACGCGGAGAACCGTTTCAGTGATCTTGTTTACATGCTGTCGGGCGGCATTATACACCCTAATGTCCAATGGAAAACCAAAGTTTATAATATCTAAAGAATTATGTTTGGTGAGATATGCTATCATAAAAAAGTGACCGAAAAAAAATCTAATATCCTGTGGCACTAGGTTAAAGCTTTTGTTATTGGAATACTTTAATAACACAAAAGAACCAAAAGCAACGCTCACTACAAAGCAGGTTTTCAATTATACGTTGGGACTTTCTTAAAGAATCGACATATTTCCCTACAGCGTGTTTGTCTCTTTCGTCAACAAGCCTCCCCATTCAGAGAGACACTGTGCAAGTGTTGAACACATTTGCCAGATCCATCCAACAAACCAACGGCTGTTACTAAAGAACAAAGAAAGCTGCACCTGCTTCACTTACCTCGGTTGGCAATCTAGCGTACAGAACGGGGATCCCCAGCCAGCGTCTGTTTCAGCTCGCAGCATCCAACGCAGGCATGCCTCTCATCCGTCAACCCGGTGCCAGCAGCGTAGCCCAGCCGCTACAGAGGCACCAGAACCACGGCTTGGCGGAGACAGAACACTGCCCCCGAACACCAAGCCATTGGCATACGGAGCGTCTCGCCGTTTAAGCTTCACTCTCTCCTGTACGGCGGCTGTGTAGTTTCCCTTTCAATGTACACGACATTCACCAACTACGGGTAGAAAAAGCAAGACCGTTTTTAATTGAAACTGTTGTCATTAATTGGGTCCTTCTCTTGGCTTGAGATCTGATGGGTTTTTTTCCAGCCCGACGCTTTGGCTTCTTTGTGTTGAGTCTTCCTCGGCTTGGCTCGCACATCCCAGCTCGCTTTGGGTGATACCATTATGCAAGGGAATACGGGTGTGTAGGATACGGCACTCCAGGACATGAATGGAGAAACGGGGGGCTATTCCAGAACATGAGTTATGGCTGGGTCTGTTGTTTGCTCTGCTTATAAACCGAAATTAAATAAATATAGGCGACAAAACGTAAGGCTCAATTCATATATAGATTTTTTAAATAAAACTGCTTTGCTACGAAGCCGGTTTCTAAGAAACACTGTGAAGAAAATGTTACTCCAGTTACATGTCAGTGTGTTGTTCTTGGGTCACCGCATTCATTGAACTTTGCTGTCCATTTCAGCACCGCAGCAGGTGTCCTTGGACTGTAACTGTAACGGCTAAAAGTCATTCAAAACCATGGAGAGCGCTTCAACACGAGGTCTATTGACTTAGTGATGTGATGTGATGTTCTGTGTCTGGTTGTATTTCCACATCGAGTTTACAGTGTGTGGTCACGCTTTGGTACACGTCTTCTCGCCAACGGACTTTCCGTTTCCATCCGCGAATTGACCACAACGATGCCGCCCTCAAGTGTATCTAAGGCCAAACGACTTTGTGTGGAACCTGGGTTTTGCTGCGGCGATCTAGTGGGCTTGTCGCTTTAAGAGGCAACCCCTCATTATTGGTTATTCTCATCCACAAACCGACTGACATATCGGTACCCTATGCTTCGCTGGAAACCGGAGGACCATTGCTGTTTTCGAATCGGTTCACACTCAGACACCCGTTCCTAAACGGCGAGACGGTACATAGGCTTGATAAAGCGAGTTGTGTGTGTTTTTCCTTAGTCGACGTGGATGTCAATCGTTCTTGTATATCCGTAGGAATCGTCATTTTTATTATATTGACTCGAGAGCATATCGAAAGTCAAGATGGCTGAGATGGGGTTAGGGAAGGGGGTTACTGCCGGGAAACTCGCCAGTAACGTGCAGAAAAAATTGACACGGGCACAAGAAAAGGTAAGCAATACAACCGGGTCTAATTGTGTTTTTATTTGAAACGGTGCTTTTATATTGTCCATAGGGTCTCATGTTAATGCCACATTACCTCACAGGACTCGAGTAAATGACGCACCATCATGACCGCGAACCGAATGGAATATTTTGAGCTAACGTTACTGATCGAGAGGATGCTCCGATATTAATCCCATCTTTAATGATGCACGTCTCTTTGAGGCCACTGCCGGCCCAAAGGCCTCTGTGCGGTCGGATGTATGTGGTCATGTGGATATCTCTGTCGTGCATTTAGCAGCTAACGAAAATTGATGGTCTGGCCTGCTGTAATGTCGTGGCCATTCAATAACTATGTCGGATACGCACCATGCTGCATCCAAAACAACATTCCGTTTCCGAACAGATTCGATGTGGCTTATAACATTGCATTTGAAATGGTAAATGAACTGATGTTGTCCTTGTTGCAGTAGGAGTGAGTTAAGGAATGTCCCATGGTAGCTGGGCTATGAATGACAGAGCAGTGACCCATAGCATTATATCATACATTTATTATACGACTACAAAAATTTAGCACAATATCACCCCATGATATTACAAATTGACTACATACTCATAGGAATATATCACCCAGTTTACAATATGTATACATACCCGTTGTACTATATCACCCAGTTTACAATATGAATACATACCCGTTGGAATATATCGCCCAGTTTACAATATGAATACTTACCCGTAGGACAATATCACCCCGTTTACAATATGATTACATACCGTTGGTCTATATCACCCAGTTTACAATATGAGTGCATACCCATTGATGCGCAATCACTTCCTAAAGGACCGATTGAAATCCCTGAAGGTTAATTGACTTAAGTTGTACTATGATGAGTATGTGTACTCCTAATCTTTTTGAGCAGTGTATATTGGTAAAATACTGTATATATGGAAATGTGCTTGACAGACGGCTATTTCTAAATTGAGATAGGTACAAATAACAACATATCAGTGATTTGTTCAATAGCAAAATTATTTGAGAAATTAATACAATCCCAAATATATTCGTATCAACTAAAACTTCACTTAATTTCCCCATTTCATTCTGTCTTTAGACCCAACCATTGTACCACTACAGTGTGTGTGAAACTGTATGTAAATGGAAATGTTGTCTTGACTTACGTGTTTCCATGTCCAGGTAATGCAGAAGCTGGGTAAGGCAGATGAGACCAGAGATGTGGCATTTGAAGAAGGGGTGATCAACTTCAACAAACAATATGTAAGAGTCTTCCGAGAACCCGTCCACAGACTCATAGATGAGGCTAACATCACAGTAGCCCCCTTCATGTCTCACAGTCCACAGACTCATGGATGAGGCTAACATCACAGTAGCCCCCTTCATGTCTCACTGTCCACAGACACATGGATGAGGCTAACATCACAGTAGCCCCCTTCATGTCTCACTGTCCACAGACACATGGATGAGGCTAACATCACAGTAGCCCCCTTCATGTCTCACT
>JACXGK010013692.1:0-12561 GCA_016801125.1 Novumbra hubbsi
TTACATCTAATGATTGAGGGGTGGGAGGGGCTGAATATAAACTGTGTCCAGGTGAAAGTAATTCAGATCTTTTCTACTGTACTGTGGGGAACGATCTCCAGATAGCTATCTGTAATAAAGGTGTTTAGTTTGGAAAGACTTGAACCGCGTGGACATTCTCTGATTCGGACCCGGGGGAAGCAGATTTTATAACTCAACAGTCGTCAGAATAATTTATTTCTTAACATCGTCTACCTCGGAAAAGGTCACCAGATGGTTCACCCCAGGGCTGGGGGCTGCAACACGAGACACACCCACCCAGGATGCACGCGCAGCAACAACTATGCATTGATGTGGGAGGGGGCTATTTAACCTGTGTCCATGTGAACGGACTTTCAGATCTTCTTGGCTGTCCTGCGAGACAGTTCTCCGAATGCATTTGTAATAAAGGTGTATGATTTGCAAAGACGTGACGGCGTGGACATTCTCTGATTCGCAACCCGGGGAAACATTTGGTTTCAACAGATGATATCAGAGGTATTCGATACGTTTGTGAAAAACAGTGCTGTGAGAACATAACTATATTAGATGAACAACTGTTTCCTCGTGGTGTCGCTTTACACAATACATGTCCAATAAACCGGTCACATTTGGCATTCAATTCTGGTTAGCCGCCAACAAAATGCATGTTGAACGCACAACGCTATTTATGAAAAGATTAAAATAGGCCAGCAGGCCTTTCGCAGACGCATAACAATATTGTTATGCGTCTGCGAAAAGAATATGTAAAGTCAGCGTTCAATGTTCAGGGAACAATACTTGTGACCTCTGCCAGACATGTTAGCGATTTGACTTGAGACCAAATCTATAGATTTGCGATGCAGTCTTTAGGTTTATTTTCATATCAGGTGATTTTACATGAATGTTTCAAACGCAATTTTAATAGCTCCTCCTTATCCAGCCTAGTGTGTAGTATGGAGCTGATTAAAAATAAAGGTTAGTCTCTATAGGTTATATTATGCTTTATTGTCTCCGCAACTTGTATTCCCTGTTTTTTTTCTTTTTCTTCAATTAGTGGAACATGTTTGATGTTCCTACTTTGTTCTTTTAAATGTCACTTGTTTTATTTAGTAATATTTGGGTTTTGTGAGCAGGTCGATTTGAGCAGGTCGATTTATTAAAACGTAACACAGACATTGGCCATAGATCGACAGTAAGGTGAAGGCGCAAGTCAATCTCTTTGTCATTTTTATATAGTCACTTTATATTTTATTCCTTGCTATTTGTATAATTCCATTAATATTTTCAAACTGCAATGTTGAGTGCGATATTATATTGTATAAAACCAAGCCAGACCGGCGTCTTTACACATTGTATTTACTGCAATCGTTCCACCCTTACCTCGAAAACGGAGCAACGCTGAATCAAAACACTTTGACACAAGATAAAACAGACACCCAAAAGTTTCGGCCTTGACTTTGGATCCGTACAAGATGCGCTATCTAGCGACCATTATGTGTCAGTAAATACGTCCCTGTCTGTAGACTCATGGGCAAATTTTTCCCAAACGGTGCTTTAGGGGGGTAACAATAGCTATGCGCTTCTAGTGTTAAGATCTACTATACAGGTAGATAGCTACCTGTATGAATGTAATGTTATTGTGTGAAGAATAACTTCATTCTAACAATCGTTTCAACTGTAACCCCAATAGAAAGCGCACCTGGCAACAAGTCAGGATGAAATATAAAATGATTCTATCAAGTTAGGTGTATTAATAGTTCTCATCAGTAATACACAGTACAGACGTAGTATGTAGCCTACACTTGATAGGCAATACTAGCTTTATCATATGTTCACAACAAACATATAAAAGCTGAAACAGTGAAAACTGGAGGAGGGCCACCTCCTGCTACATTTACACAGGCAGAGGAGTTGGCACTAGCGCACAATAGAGGAAGGCCCATAATGGAGGGGGTCGAGTGGGCAGTCAGTTCGGACCCTGGTGGCAACTCAATGTCTACCCTTTATGTACAGGGTAATGTCATATTTTTTTTTTTATTGCCCGGTTTAAAATATATGAATGTATTTCACAAGCCTGTTTTTTTTGTACAGTTGAGGGGGAAACTTTTGATCTGCTCCAGCATGTATCTTGTCTGACCCTCAGGTAGAGGAACAAGTGGAAATCATAGGAGTTCTGTGGATTCATCAATGTTGATGTCTTGACACAATTGAACATCTTTTATTTTTGGCACAGGACGACTTGGGTGTGGATGTCAGCCATGTCTGACACACATACAGGTTTACCCATTTCATCATTTGTACAGTAGTTTCATGTCTATTTCACGATGACTAACATAGGCTAATACTAGGCTATGCATGGCAAGTTGTCATGAGCTGATATTTCCCAGTCATTGAATGAGAATGAACCTTCAAGATAACAAATCTTTGGTCAGTTGGCACTTTCCTCACCCATGGCTATTGTCTCTCAGGCCTAACACAGAACCAAAAGGTAGCTTTTTGTTATTTAAAGAATCACTCATAATGACAATATGTAACACTAATGATGTTGAATCCTGTATGCCATGTTTGTTCAATCAATGTGTTTTGCTTTACAGGCTGGAACTGACCATGTGCAGTCGCTCTATAAGCGTATGCTTGAGCTCGACTGCCAGAAAAAAGTATAGAAATAAAGAAACTTAAACTGAAAGTAGAAAAACTGAAACATGACTAAAATGTATTGCTATAATCCTTTGATCCTTTGACAATCCTTTGATCAACATGCCTCTACCATCTACAAAATTTTCCAGTCCAAAATTTTAAGGAAAGGGAGAATGTCATATGAGTAAATGCATAAATCAAAACAATAATTTCATGTGCCTGGTTATTTGTGAAAATAATCATTTGTGGTGGCGGCTCTGACAGCTCTTCCTGTTTGGTGATTCAATGTCACTGAGTCCATTATATCTGGTGGTGTCACGTTGCCGTCCCAGGACGAGCCCTCCTCTGATCGCAAGGCGATCCGGCATTCGACGTCGCCGGCCTTCTAGTCGCCATCGTGTGTGTTTTGTCCTGTTTCCCCCATGTCCTGTGAACGCATCCCTCCCTGATTCCTAACAGGTGCCTCCTGTTAACACCGTATATAAGCCCTTGTGTGTCTAGTCTCTGTGTCCGTGATTGTTACATGTTACGTGTTATTAGGAGCAGTTGCGCTCCATAGCCGTGTAGGCTTATTTCATTTTTTGATGCTCACCAGTTCGAATAAATTCGACTTTCTGATTTACCTCCTGCGCCTTGGTTGAAGTTCATCGCCACACGTTACAGGTGGCATCAGCAGCTGGCATGGTGCTCTTTTTTTTGCTGGTCTGCAAGCCGTGCAGACCAGCAAAGCATGATTTGAGGACCACAAATGTCATCTCTATCTTGACCCTTGTGTTGCAGTGAGACACATTATATTTAATTTGTTTCCTGGGTTGTAATAGGGGGTCATCAGGTAACGCAGACACAGGTACCCACTGTCCCAAAGCAGCAGGCCATCAAAATGCCCTTGGGAAGAAAGAAATTGTCACAGAACAGGATGATGTGGGAAGTTTGTGGTTTATATTACCTTGTTCTAATCTTTGACTAAGAAAAATTGGGGAATCATGCACCAACCCAGGCCACCTGGCTCACAGACTAGTCACTTTTAAATGGTGATTACATGTCATCTAACAAAGGATTTCAGGCCATTTCAACATACTGCCATTGTAAGGAAATTGCCACCTAATGTGCTGAACACACGTAGAGGTTTTCAATAATGTAGGCTAGACTACATGTTAGATCAAATACGATATGAACAAATATCTGAACATTGATGTGAAATTACTTTATATTTGTTACAACGGTGGAGTAAAGATAAACCATTTGCTAACATTTTGACAAAAACAGAGATTCATTGTATACTAAAAAAAGAACAGGTACTTACTACAGGTACACAGAAAACACCTAACGTGACGTGTGCAAAATTAAATAACAACAACAACGAATGACACAGAGGGACAAAAACAGGACATATTACAAAGTGGGAACAGGTGCGTGTAGTGTTGAAACCATCTGTTTCCCCCGTGTCCGTTTTGGAGAAGATCAAGTCGACACATGTCTGTCTGTTTGCAATATTCTTTATTCAGCAGATAATTATCCGGAGATCAGTTCCACACAACCTGCAGAAAAGATCTGATCTGGGGTAGTCTCATAACAGTTTAAAAAGAGTACAGGCGACAAGGCGTAGCAAGCATTGTTCCAATCAGGTTCAATAGTTCTTGTTCTGTATCCTTATTTGGCTCTGTTTCTAGGGTGTTCTAATGCTCTATATGATAATCAATGCTTTACGTATGTGTGTGTGTCTGTCTGGTGTCTCAACATCGAGGGTCAACAGGACGCATCTGTTCCTTTCGTTTCCTCTTATATATGTGTTTCCTGTTAAGCAGGGTGAGTCAGTGAGTGTATCTGTGTAAGTGTGCATCTTGCGAAAAATGGCCTTTATTAATCTCAAGCATGTTGTTAGTCTAGTTTCAGTGTAAATTATTCCACAGTAGACAGTCACGTGAGTCTGGGGTGCTTTCATGAAAAAAGGTGTTCAACATTCAATTTCCAGCACCAGACGGTGCTGTGCTGGCGTGAACGTGACAATATTCACATAATGTTCTCCCAGAGTGGCTCTAATGGCAATGTGTACAGTTAAATGCACCAATCACCCTCGGGATTCCTATGGCCAAATTGTGTTCTGCACATATGCCCAGTCTATGTATATTAATAATAGACCACTTTTTTCACATTACAAATAACCTAACAAAACACACCTAGCAGTTTCATAAGAGCAAGTACCACCTTGGGAACTGAAAGGCAAACTGAATTTTTGCTCAGATGTTCAGCAAAAAGTTGCATAGCAAGGCACACTGTCTGTTCAACAGTGAGGGCATTACTCCGGCGAGTGGTCCTAGAAGCCAGAAAATATACGAAATTCCATCTGATGAAAATCAATATAGTTCATATAGAACCTCATCGGGGTAAGTTAGAGGTTTGTACGGTCTCTAAACTCTCTCGTCATGCGAAGTCTCACAATTTGTGCGCCAATGTCAATTGGGTCTTCCAAATTTGCTGGCACTTTTCCAGACAAAATTGTGAGCCTTTATAGTGTAACATCGAGGTAACTACGAAGATAACCTGCTCGGAGCAGTTTAGAGACCTCGGGTAAAATGTATTCACCTTCGTATTACGGGTTAATCTGGAAATTACACCCGACATCACTAAGTTACTCCTGAAGTTACCTCGATAAGCCAGTTACCTCGTTTCGTAGTATACCCCTCTGGAGTGGCCTAGCCAGTCCCTGGACCATAAAATCTGTGAAGGGAGATGAAGGTTTGAGTTGCCGAACGTCAGCCTCAAAACCTTAATGACTAGGAGAGGATCCGCAAAGAGGAGTGGGACAAAATCCCTCCTAAGATGTGTGCAAACCTGGTGGCCAACTCCAAGAAACGTCTGACCTCTGAGATTGCCAACAAGGGTTTTGCCACCAAGTCATGTTTTGCAAGGGGGTCAAATACCTTTTTCACTGAGTAAAATGCAAATACATTTCTAAGTTATTTGAAATGCATTTTTCTGGATTGTCTTGTCTCTCACTGTTCAAATAGACCTACCATTAAAATTATAGACTGATCATTTCTTTGTCATTGGTCAAACTTACAAAATCAGCATCAAATATATTGTTCTTTGTAGAGTCAAAACTGCTTCCCCCAGAGTCCGAATCAGAGAATGTCCACACGCTCAAAATCTTTCCAAAATAAACACCTTTATTAGCAGATAATTATCCGGAGATCGTTCTCCACCGTACAGTAGACAAGATCTGACGTCCGTTCAAATTGGACCCAGTTTTAAGCAGTCCCCTCCCCACCCAATCATTGTATGGAAATCGCTGAGTGTGCTTCCTGGGTGGGCGTGTCCCTTCTTGCCGACCCCGTCTCTGTCCGTGGGGCCATCTGGTGACTTCGGAGGCAGACGAAGAAGACAGTTGAAGGGGGGGGCTGGTGCCAGGAGATCTGACCGGAGATATCTGCTAAATTGTGTTTACTCTTCCTCTCCTGTGTTCCCTGTCCGTATCAGGGTCAGGGTGATAAGCCAACAGACAATAAACCAGGTCCCCCTATTCAGAGTGTCCTTGCCTTGATCTCTTGACTTATGGTCCTACTCCTGGAATGTACTAATTAACATTCTATCCCCCCCCAGCCTTGTTATCTCTAAGTTTACCCCCACAGGCACGGTTTGATTATAACAGCACACCACACATCTAATCTTAACAAAAATATTCCACATCTACCACTGTATGTGATAAGGGAGAGGCAATAGAATGTGTGCCCTACATGCAAATAGTTTTTTTAATTACGGGTATTTTTCTATGGCTGGAGTACCTCTGCTAGTGTCACTCCCAGCCCACCCCAGTTGCTTTGATCATAGTGTGAAATTGGGAACATTTCCTCCTTTTAGACGTTGACAAAAACATTAATTTACAAATCCTGGCCATCCAACATTTCTTAATATCCAGTCTGGGAGAACCTCTGGAAGAGATCAGGATGTCGAGAGCCTGGTCTCCCAAAGCTTCTGATGGTTTTAATGTTTCATAGACACAAAGTCAGTCGTGTATTATGTTAGAATTACAATGTTTTTTTTGTTTTAGAATTCTACAGTACATGTTAACACAATAAACAAAACAGTATTTGTTTTAAAAATGTCAACAAGACGCCGGTCTGGCTCGATTTTATACGATATAATATCGCGCTCAACATTGCAGTTTCCAAATATTGGTGGAATAATACAAATCACAAGGAAGAAAATATATAGTGAAAATGACTTTGGCAACTGAACTGGTGATGTCAAGGAGATTGTCTTGCGCCTTCACCTTACTGTCGATCTATAGCCAATGTCTGTGTTACGTTTTAAATTTCACAATAAATCGACCTGTTCACAAAACCCAAATATCACTATATAAAACAAGTGACATTTAAAAGAACAAAGTAAGAACATAATTCTAACCCTCTTTCATGTATATTTTCAATTAGGTAAATACCAAACATTCTGAAATGGTTATGTCAATAACTTTCTGGTGGCGCAGTGGTTAGAGTGTACTGATTATAAGCCCATGGTTCGATTCCTCCTGTCTGCAGTAGCTTTTTCTGTTTTCCTGTAGCTTTTACGCTTTCGCAATTTTCCAATTGTCCCCAGTTTTTGGAGTAACCCAAATTGCTGCTTGCAGCTATATGTATTATTATTATTATTATGTTGTACATTAAAAAGTGGCGGAGAAAATAACGCATTAAAAAATCTATATAATGCGTTTTACATAATAGCTTAACATTCATTTCCAATCATCTCCCTACTACACAATAGCCAGGACAAGGAGGAGCAATTAAAATTACAATGTTTGAAACATTCATGTAAAATCACCTGATATGAAAATGAGCTATCAAATGGGTGTGTGTAATTAGTGGATACTCTAGGTTAGTCTTAGGTAATTGTATTGTGCTCAGGGTTTCTTTGCTTAAGCTAGTAAAGAATGCACCCATCCCCCACCTAAAGACCGCATCGCAAATCAATAGATTTGGGCTCAAGTCAAATCGTTAACATGTCTGGCAGAGCTCACAAGTTTGGTTCCCTGAACATTGAACGCTGACTTTACATCTCCTTTTCACAAACGCATAACAATATTGTCTACTAACCACTGACCAGCCGGCCTACTTTCATCTTTCCATAAATAGAGTTGTGCCCAGAATTTAATGCCAAATGTGTCCGGTTTATTGGCCATTTATTGTGTAATGCAACACCGAGCCTTGATGGGGAAAAGTTGTTCATTTACAATTATGTTCTCACTGCACTGGAAACAAACCTAAAAACAGGGAACAAAAGTTGCTGAGAATACAAATCATAATATAACATATTCGGCAACTGAACTGGCAATGTCAAGGAGCTTGTCTCGCGAATCAATAGATTTGGTTTTAAGTCAAGTTGCTAACACCTCTCGCAGAGCTCACAAGAACATAGAACGCTTGACCTTTTCTCAGCCGCATAACAATATTGTCCGCTACTTTCATTTCTCCATATCTATATCTATATATCATCGCAAATGTATCATTCACAAGACGGGCAGTCCTTGTGGTCCTGTCATCAAAGAGCAGATATTTCAGAATTTTTGATTTTCATTTCGGTCGACCAATAATCATCGAGTTTCATGCTTTTACCGCCAGTAGCACCTCTCAAATAAATAATATCCACGAATGGTTTTAGTTCGGCCTACTCGGTGGACTTTTAATATTTTCATATGTAATATTATTAGGGTTATTTCGTCAGGAGTAATCCTATTGTAATTGTAGGTTTTATTATTAGGGTCACTCCATCATGTATATTTTTAAGTTGAAAAATACCAAACATTCAGAAATAATCGAATCATTAACTTCGCTGGTGGGGCAGTGGTTAGAGTGTACCGATTGTATAC
The DNA here is from genome assembly GCA_016801125.1 of Novumbra hubbsi. NCBI lineage: Eukaryota > Metazoa > Chordata > Actinopteri > Esociformes > Umbridae > Novumbra > Novumbra hubbsi. Next base: position 8,498 of record JACXGK010013692.1, read on the forward strand.
TCAGGGTTTATGGTTCAACTCCCGCTGTCTAATGCAGCTTAAAATTTGCTTTTACGCTTGCGGTACACTTGTCTGTCAATTTTCGAATTGTCCCCTATGTTGTGGAGTAACCCAAATTGCTGCTTGCAGCTATATGTATTATTATTATTGAATTGTACACTTTATTTTACTTGAGTCAAATAAAATAAACCGTTGCTTTCTACATACATACAACTACTAGACTACTTCAATATGTATGCCAATGAATCATAACACAAATTCAAGTTCCGGACCTTTGCTTGAAGTAATTTGGTCTAACTGGACCTTTCTACAATTGAATTGAATATCTATATATTTATACACTTTAATGATTTATTTTTTCTAAATAACAGAACTCTCGTATACGGGAGCCTTTGCGACATCTGCTGATAGAAAAGAGAATTGCAACCATGGAATGCAGGAATAAAAATGGCCGAACGCGCAATTTAACATTGAACAGGAATGAAATAGCCCTAAATCAACTTTTCTCGGTGTGATTTTGACAATTTGAAAATACTGGGTGATAAAACACACATATTTAGGAAAAGTAAAAAAAGCAGGGTCCTGGAATTTGAGAGCGAAGATATAATTTTTTTCCTCTTCACTGGGTAAAATTGCCCCCCTCTGGCGCTTCTAGTGTTAACCACAAATGCTTAATTATCTGCAATTTTAAGGAAAACACAATGACTACAGATTTGTTTTATTCTACATGCATTTCTTCATTATTATATACCTGAAAAATATTATCTCACAGTTTATGTAAAATTACATTTGAATCCCTACAAATACAATAAATTAAATAAACATAATAATGTAATAAAAAGTTGAGGTAAATGAAATTACTGCAAATTACTGTGTAAATCCACAGGCATTTCATTGTTTTATAAAACAAAACTGATGTACAAAAAAATAGAGCACATCCTGTTGCAGTGTGGGTCCTCAGATCCATTTTAGACCAGCACAAAGGCCCCAGCTTTGTACCTAGGCCTCCAATCCCGCCACACAATCTCATCTGTCAATACCGCGTTACTAAGCCCGTCATTAGATGGAATATAAAGCAGATAAATTAGACAGAAAACAATTATCACCCATCCTTATGTAATGTCATTGGAACCCTGCCCAGTTCGGGTTCTTTCTTCCCTGTTGCTATGGCACGTAATGCATTCAGAGTTCCAGGATGCGTGATAAACGCAATTATTATCCTAACAAACTGACAGTCCCATTAGGCCATGGTATCACCGGGGGACAGGGACATTTAGCTTCCAGGTCAGAGGAGAGAAGTAAGTTGGGTAAATGGTCCCAGCTTTCGTTCTGTCAGACCTTAAGGGGCAAATATTTGAATAACCTGATTGGTTTATAGTTGTGGTTGAGGCTTTGGGTTAGGATTGTAGTTAAGGGTTAGGTTGAGGCTATGGGTTAGATTTAGGATTGCTGTTGAAGATAATATTATGGTTAAATTGCAATGTGGTCATGAAGCTAGGATTATGTTTAAGGTTAGGCTTGTTTTTGAGGTTAGAGTTAATTACCTCATTATACCATCAAAGTATCAATTTCTAGACCTTGAATTTGTGTTCATCACTGCAAACTTTACATATTTTTCTCCACAGATTCTGATTATTTATTTTGAGTTACTTGTCTTTGTTACATGCATGACCGCAGTGCAAGAGCAAATGAGGACCAGATCAGAGAGTTTTAAATGATGTACCTAAATTCTACATCAACAATCTTTCTGGGTATTAATCACAGTTGCCTAATACTATCTTATGGACACTACTGCAAGGGCATACCACACTGCTACTCACAACCCCCTGGGGTGCATACAGACAGAAGCTAAAAACTGCAAAGAAATTCAAACATACACTGCAGAGTCAGACTGACAAGGTCAAGGTGCCTAGGGATTGGCATACTCAAATGGCAACATTCATGCAGTCACATTCATTGATCAAGGATCACAACCTTCAAAAAATGTGAGAACATTTGCACAACATCAAAAACATTCATTACACCCAGTAAGACATGGTTTGCTGGTATGCATAGGACCCTCCCCAGTGATAAGGAATGCCCATTTAGGGCTATACGACCTGCCAAAGAGGAGGAAACTAAGAAGAGGTATAGATCCCTGTATTACCCTATATACGTTCTGGAATTGTCAGCCAAATGCAAGTTTGGATTTAGGCTGAAAAACTGCTCATCCTACCATAGGTTAATGTGCACATTGCATAAAGCAGGCCTTTAGATAGGGACCATCTCATTCTTGTAAAGCCTTGTTATCTTTTGAGGTGGCATCAAATGGAGCAGAGTTTCAGATAAATGAACAGCCAGGCACAACTTTTCACGTTTTTAAGTTGTTTGTTTAACACTAACGTCCTTGCTCTTTGAAAGTGTTTAATGATGTTGAGGAGAGTAACATAAATAAACAGCAGATATAATATCAACCTAGTTGTGACTACTTGATAGGCAAGCACATCAGTTGTGGAGCTTGAATGATTGCTTGCTCAGTGGAATGAGCTGCAGTGTTAAGTGGTTAAATTAGCAAACTAGTTGGATGTTTTCTTATGTTTTCTTCGGTATCATTCATCGACTACAGTTCAAAAGTCTGAGGTTATGTAGAAATATCCTTGGTTTTAATTTAGTCCATTTTTTATATTTCCAGTGATATTGACAGTAAAAAAAAAAGAAAAAATATTTTTCTTTTTTTTATGTCTGCTGTCACAGCCATTTATTGTGTAACGCAACACCGCGCCTTGATGGTGAAAAGTTGTTAATTTACAGTTACGTTCTCACTGCACTAGAAACAAACCTAAACACGGGGAACAAAAGTTGTTATTAATACCAAGCATAATATAACATATTTGGCAACTGAACTGGCAATGTCAAGGAGCTTATCTAGCGAATCAATAGATTAGGTCTCCCTGAACATTGAACGCTGACTTTACATCTCCTTTTCGCAGTTGCATAACAATATTGTCCGCTACTTTAATTTCTCCATAAATTGCGTTGTGCATTCAACATGCATTTTGTTAGCGGCTATTCAGAATGTATTGCCATATGTGTCCGGTTTATTGGCCATGTATTGTGTAAAGCGACACTGCGCCTTGTTCATCTACTACAGTTATGTTCTGACTGCACAGTTTTTCACAAGCGTATCGAATACCTCCGATATCATCGCAAATGTATCATACACAAGACGGGCAGTCCTTGTGGTCCTGTCATGAAAGCGCAGATATCTCAGAATTTTCTACTTTCATTTCGGTCGACCAATAATCATTGAGTTTCATGCTTTTACTGCAGTAACACCTCTCAAATAAATAAGACCCACAAATGCTTTTAGTTCGGCATCTGTCAATTTGAACTTTTCTGCATAATTTTGCTCAGCTCCCGTTTCCGTGTATTTTCGACGTTTGTCCAGATTTCTGTGTTAATCAAATACTTTAGACTACTCTGTGGAATATTTTCACTTGTAATATTATTAGGGTTATTCCGTTAGGAGTAATCCTATTGTAATTGTAAGTTTTATTATTAGGATAACTCCGTCATTTATATTTTCAAGTAGAAAAATACCAAACATTCTGAAATAACCAAATTATTAAGTTTGCTGGTGGCACAGTGGTTAGATTGTACCGATTGTAAGTTTAGGGTTCATGGTTCAACTCCCTCTGTCTGCTGCAGCTTAAAATTAGCTTTTACGCTTCCGTATCTTGCGTATGCGTGCATGACACGTCTGTCAATTTTTTAATTGTCCCCAATTCTTTGGAGTAACCCAAATTGCTGCTTGCAGCTACATGTATTGTTATTATTGAATAGTACACTTTATTTTATTTGAGAGTCAACTAAAATGAACAGTTGTTTTCTACATACATAAAACTACTAGGCTACTTCAATATATATGGCACTGAATCATAACACAAATAAGACGTTCCGGACCTTTGCTTGAAGTAATTTGGTCTAGCTGGACCTTTATACATTTTAATTGAATACCGCTGATTTATATATTGTGGAATTCACTATTAAAGATAGAGGTGTGGGGCTGGAATCATTTCTTTGGG
>JACXGK010013694.1:0-12545 GCA_016801125.1 Novumbra hubbsi
ACCCACCGCCAAACCGGTCATCCTGGATGATGTTGTAGGCAGCATAACATTCGCCTACCACTTCGGGTGTTCTCTGACATTGATTAACAATCACTTATGCTTCCTAGCGAGACAGATGGAAATCCCTGTTTGGCTTATACTGTGATGACCACCTGTTTGGCTGCCTTGGTGTTATACTGTGATGACCAAGTGTTCCCTTAATTATTTTGAGCAGTTTAGATACATGGTTAGAAAAAAAAGGCTACAGTCCCTATCAGATATTCATACTAGACACCAAAGATGGACAGAGGGAGGGAGGGAAAGGGTGCAATCGGTATTGGAGAGGGTTAACAGCCTCGGGGGGCTTTTCCATCTAATCAATGTGTTATCGGGCTCATTGCCATAGTTACTGACCCTGCACATTCTGGGCTGCTATAGTGCCTGTCCACTGACTGAGAGGGACTGTCGCAGTCTTCCTTACTCCTTTCCTCCACCGATCCTGGAAGCCCTGCTGACACGAACCCGTCTCGTGAAGGCTCTCCTGGCCAGGTGGAACGGAGTTGGCCCAGGGAGACGGTGAAGGTCTGCCCAGCGGGTATGATCATTTGGGTGCCGTCCAGCTCCTCTTCCGGCATGGGGCACACCCCGGCAGCACCGAACAGCCGTTGGAGGACCCCTACGCCACCCTCTGTCGCCACAGTGCTCTGGTCCAGTTCACAGCGGAGGGTCTGAGGTGTAGGGCGGGAGGTGGTAATGGGCGAGGAGGCTGTGGGGGAGGAGACGTGGCTTCTGGGGGAGGAGGAGGAACACCATAGTTGCTCACCGGAGGAAGTTCATAAAGTGGCAGGGGGAGATGAAACGAGCCAAGGAGACCTACCAGGGGATGGAACCTCACTGCCAGGGGGTGGAACCTCACTGGCCAAAGCAAATGGTGGTCGGGGAAAGTCTGCAGAGGTTGAGGGGTCGGGGAGAGGCTCTGTCCAGCCCAGGCTGAACGCTCCCTCGAAGGACCTGGGCTACTTTCTCTGTGAGAACACAGTGGGCGACCTGCTCCATGTGATCTGCAATCCCTATGCCCAGGAGGAGGCGGTGACTGTGAACGGAACCTGCCAACACTACGGCTCCACTTGTCCAGCTAGGTCCCAACTCGTCCCCCAGTCACTGACTGACCAGGTCATCCAGAACCCTTTGCACTGCCAGTCTGAAGCCCTAGAGGGCTCCTCCATTCACCACTCCCACGTCTACAGATGTCCAAAGGGATCAGGGGAATCACCCAGGAGTCATTTCCTTTCCAGCTGGCTGAAAAGAGGACCTAATACTGACCACCTTCCCACCAAGGCCACCTCCACTAAACCCTCTGGAAGCTTCTGGGAACGGATGACACCCCGTCAACGAGTGCTACTGAGAACTGCTGTGCCTGGGCCTCCTGTTCCTCTTATCAACAACTCCCCGGAGCCGCTGTTAGAGAACTACAATCCTCTACAAGGTGAGTCTTCGTCCGCCGCCTCAACACCTGAGCCCCACAATGGATTTGCAGCTGCCGTGCTCCAGAACCAGTGCTTCCTGGAGGAAGATCGGAGATTGACCACTGACGTAACAACTGAGTATGGGAGACGTCAGAGGGTCATGCGATGCAGCCTACCCACTGAGATGAGTGGTTCGAGCAAACACCTGTACAGCAGACCCCCTCCGCAAGCCCAGCGCTTCCACCACTGTCATTCAGGATATGGACCTGGGTGTCATTTTTTCCAGGCGCTCTGGCGCCACGCATCCCCGGAGTTGAACTTCTTCGGGGAAGGGTCCAACACCGATCTGGAGGAGCTGGTTCCTAATGATGGCCGCAAGACGGAGTCTCAGACCGAAGACCGTCTGGGAGTCCATGTAAGACATGTGAATGGTTCCCTTGTGTTATTTTAGGTTTGCACCACAGTATGTTTCAATGGCTGCTTTCAATTGACAAAGCACTCAAGCGAATAAATATCGCTAAGAATGTGGAACTTTAGAACGGAAACTGCATGCGCCCATGACCAAATGCCATAGCTAATAATTGTCTTGGTGTAACTGTATTTGGAATAAAATACATTTTGGATTGGTCGCAAAGGACAGCAGATAACACTGCAATGGACTGGGATAGAAGACTCGAATTATGTAACACTCACCTCTAGTGGTGAATCAAGGATGTTCTCCTTTGTGTATAAGTCTAAGGTTTGAAAATTGTACATTTTAAGAAAGTCTTCTTAATTATTACTTATATAAACAGTGTTTTTATTACTGCTCTATTACAGGGAAATAAATATGCATTTGCCTGTTATTGAATATATATTTCAGAATATATTATTAATTAATTATATCAGCTCAGAACACTCCTTCAGTTTCCCTTGAACCCTCATCTACTGTCGGGACTGTCCACCTTCCCAACTTGCTTAATTAAAAGTTTGGTGAAAAGTTTTGTTTGTTTCAGCCGTTGAAAGTTTGACCTGCTTGGGGCCTATGTTGCATTGTGGGTCCCACCTCAGAGACAAAGAACACAGAAGCACCAAAGAACAAGGAATATGTCCTGACAACTTTGAGTGCAATTTAATTATTGAAGTGTTGCAGCTCTCTGGTCTCACCCATAGGCCTTTGAGGCCTTCTTAATGAGACAGACAGAGAGGAATGGTTACAATAATGTTGTCATCCCTGTGGCATTAACAGACCAACTTAAGTTAGATTAAAGAGTTTTTTGCAGTTACAACAACCACTTTTGGACATAAACGAAATATGTACTTTTTGAATCTTGAGAAATATAACAAATTGATGCCTCACAAGCTAACTTGTGTACCACATCCAATCCTAAAATGTAACCATGTTGTACTCCAGGTTTTATAAACCACTGGTCCATGTGCTTATTCCTGATTTATCGTATTATGATGATGTCATATTACATACAAGAGTGATAAAATAATCTACATTTAGGTATATTTATTATGTAATCAGAAATGTTTTCCATAATAAAAACGTGAATACATATTTCACATTTTTCTTACATGACATTTAGGACCATACAAAAAAGGGTTACAGTGGTCTATACATAAAGGTTTCATGAAACAGAAGTTCACAGGGGTTTGACACTGAATAGTGAACTAGGCTTTATGCTCAAGTTTTGACAGTGTAATGCGCTAAACTGTCGTTTAATACCCATTGGAACAGATTGAATGCGTTAAAAGTAGATGTCCTTGCCTCCATCCTATAATACGCTTCGGGGATTCACACGTGCTGTCACACTGCATAACTTGATTTATCTGAAACCTGAAGAGTTCAGCAGATTGCTACAAAACCCCCAATATAATGAATCAAATAATGCTATCGTGTCCTCGATAGCTTTAAGTGCGTCTGAAACGCGTAGCCTAGACCTAGATATTGTAGTTTATCCGCCGCCATACACTGTGCCTGCGGGAACCCGTGCGTCATCGGATTTCCTAAAAAGTATAAATCCCAGCGTGGGTCAACACGCTCGAGGATAAACAGATAACACAGTCATAACCTTGGCGGGCACGTTGCGTTGTCGGTTAACGCCGGGATGGTGACATTTCCAGATACCGGGCTCCAAAAGAACACATAGTAGACGGCCAGAATAAAGGCAGTTATTGAAACGCATAAGAAATAAGCAATTGCCATCGCTACTTTAACCCAAACCTTGGTGGTTAGGTTGGCATGTTTAACTCGCTGGTCCCCGGGATAGCTCGGCCTCCTGTTCACGTCCCCGTTCTGCTTCACCTTGGTAACTTGTTTGTTGGCTTTCATCCTGCGGCTGTAATGGATTTATTCTTCTTCTCACGCTGAATATATGCAGTTGACAGAGTCAGGTACCTCAAAATTCTGTATTTGCCCTCCAAGTCCGATAGGCGTGGGAAATGCTGTCACTCCTCCACGGCTCATTGGTATCCTATGACTTGGGACAATACCATAAACCTCAAAATGAGCTGGACAGTGTTTCTGTGGAGACTAGCCGCATACAGGACAGCTAACAATTTAAAGGGATCTATCTGGGCGGAGCAAATACTATAAACGCATGGTGATTGGATTAGAATTTCTCAATGACGATAAAATAATCCACCATTAAACAAAATCTAGTGTAATTATGATCGACCGGAGTGTGAAATAATTGAGGTAGCCCCACTTCAACACTATTCAGATGTTTGCTCTTGTTGATAGTGCAATCGTCTTAAAAGCATGAATATTAACAAAGTTAAACCTTGCGCTTTCACGGTCAAAAGCGCAAAAAAAATCGAAAAAGTCAGGACTAGTCATTCAAGTTGTAAGAAATAACCCACAAAAATGTATCGCTAAAAATGGCAACCTGTATCGCTAAAAGTAGCAAACAATATACTGAGGTTACACTCAGTGCGAATTTGATTTCTAGCAAATCATATACTGCACGTTGATCTAATTCTCAAAATAAAAGGAAATAAACATTACAAGTTTTTTTTAATTGATAATGTCATTATGTTGGGACAATAAATTCATGGTGGTCAACGGATAAACAAAAGCAAAAAAACAAAATGTCGCATTATTCTCGTTTAGATACACTCCAACCCCCAAAACAAACCTAAAACGCAGTTCCATAACGAAACTCATCAGTTACATCAATAAATCGTCCGACAGGGAAATAAACGACAATATCTGAAGGCAAATTAAAAATCTGAAGCAGATGCCTTATCCCCCACACAAAACATTGGAATGTTTAGTTGCTTTAAAAAAAACTTTGGGTGACCTATTGCATCTTTTAGGCTCATGACTTAGTATATCGTCTTCAATTCATTTTACCTTTACATTCCTTCAGTTACAAATAAAAATGAAAGCATAGTTCAATCAGAGCATAAATTCATAACCAAAAACAGGCAACCCAGCAAAACAAATGCTCCTAGAGGTACATGTTCTGATGCCTCTTAATTAAAAAGTGTACAGCACGGCCATCTTTCTCATAACAAAAAAACAACTTTGGAAGGTCAAACATTTTCAGAGTTACCTGAGGCCCCTGTGCTTACTTTAGTACAGTGTACACCACTTAATAAAACAATAACATTTGGGTAGCCCCAACAAGCCTAATAACAACAGACTTTGTTCCATAATTATTAGGAGGCAACATTTCAATACTGCAGTTTTGTTCACATGATCAGAAGGACACGTTGTTTTTTCTTTTTCAAAAAACGTTACAGGTTATTAAAAGTATACGTTTTTTTTCAATCAAATGTAAACATCCTGGAAAGAAAACGCTTTTAACAGTTAGCACACCCAAAATGCAATTTTGTTGAGTTAGTTTTCCAGACTCTTTGGCCTCCCAAAAGAGAGCATTTCATAGTTGTGAGTCTTCAAGCTACATAATAGTGTTTAAAAGACAAATCTATTAAACAATATACAAATCAGGGTATGGTTTACTTCACATAATCATAACATCTTTCTGGGAAGCCATAAGGCCTGAGCCATTTACCGTGGTGGATCCAATGAATTAAAGCATTACTATTCTATACAAGGAGCAGCTCAGAGTCCCACAGGAAGGACCACACGGGTCTGATTGTTGAGGAGAGGGAGTGGTCGGAGGGCCGGGGGACTGGCCACACCCATCTCGGTTTGTCTGCGATGGTGGCTCTCATCATGTTGCAAAGGGTCCACTTCTCCATCCTCCCACATTCTCCTCTCCTCCTCCTCCGTGAACTACTAGCACTGACATGTCAACCTCCCAGAGCAGCTCTCAGCCTGTCGACAGAAGGGAGGGGGGGGGGGGGGGTCACTGTTTCGCCTCACACACCCATGCCGGTCACATGGTATGGATGGTCCCTGTTCACCATTAACCCTCCTAACAGGAAGTAACGTTCACCTCAAATGTATGACAGAATAAATATGGACGGTGCACAGATTAACCACGCCTAGGCAACTTTTGACAAGACACACCGCTGACAGTACAATTGCATCCCACAGTCATCTAAAACACTCACTCGATTGCCTATTAAATGCAGTATTGGGTAATAGTCCTCTTACGGACCAATATTAGACTCCCTAGGCTCAGAAACATCAAAGACCTACGAGGGTCACTTATTAAATCAGACTCATAGTTCAAAACGATCTCCATTACATCCAGCCCATCATTTATCAATCTGGCTGCAGCCAATTTCCTCATAAAAGCCTTTCAGCACTAATGGTGCCTCTTCTTCCCGTATTTCACCATGGTCTACACACACACTGACATTCACTAATCAGATTTGATGTAGTCAGCATCTTCATTGAAAGCCATGTTGGGCCTTGTGTCCCAAAGTGTCGCACTGCTTTTGACACGGGATAAGGGCTCCGAGCAAAAGTAGGGTACCAACCAGGGCACAGCGTGCAGGTTTGGGACTACACGCCCAGCCATTAGTGGTGATGATTATCACCACAGGGAGATGCTTAACGGGTTGGAAAGAAGAGCCTAATGATTACAATGGGAAGTTTCACCACAAGGGAAAACATCGCCAAGCGTGACGTCGGTTTCTCTTATTGAGGCACGATCAGAATGTGACACCCAATTCGTGTCCATGTCCCACGCTCTCAGGGAAAAAGAGGGTGGAAATTATTACAGGGAAACTCTTCTTGTTTCTATAAACCTATCGTACGGTCTTTTGGAATGCAAAATTGATTTACAAAAAAAAGAAATAGATGAGGATGTCACCGTGGAGACCGGGCTTTGATGACAGATCAAATACATAAGAACACACACGTCAAACAACAACACATTTCAGCCGCAGGAGGTTTCATGTGGGAGTAATGTCACGTCCAATCAATTTCAGGCTCTGGTAAATTGGTTTCCATCTTAGGCCGAGTCATAAGTCTTAGCCAAACATGCATCAGACGAAGAAGCAGGCAGCAAAAAGAGAAATTAAAGGATGGTGAAATGTAATTCCTTTCCTACTCAGCCGCACTTCATCCATGTTAGTAGCACAATTAACAAAGCAGTAATGAACAGGAAACGAATTCCATCCCGCCCACACAGGTTGGTCGACAGGGCGGTAGCTCGCACGGTCAAACACCCTCCACGAAACAAAAGTATGACAAGGAGAACCCAAAAGAGAACCCAGTGACCGGCAGGGAAATGGCACAGGGAGTTGTGGGAACGACCGCAAAAGGTTAGCACATTCAGCTAGCCGGGAGGCAAAGGGGAAACGTTTTGCATCGGATTTGGAGAAGAGAGAGCCACAGAAAGCAGAGAGATACAAGCCCTGCCCAGGCTCAGTCCCGGGGGCAGACGATGTGGTAATGCCAGCCCGCCTCCCAGGACATTAGACAGACGTACAGGACACAGAGGACGGCGGGTGAATGGTGGAGCATCAACAGGAAATGGAGACCGGCAGGAAAGGAGCAGGGAAGTGGTTTGTGTTCGGCACGAGTCAGTGGCCTCTAACAGAAAGCCACGGTGGCAAAGTCGGTGATGTGAACCGCACCTGAGGCCGGCTGCTCCGAGGTGTCAGAGGTCGTCTCCACGGCGAGGGCTGGCTCGGGCGGGCTCGGGTCAGCCCGCAGGACAGCGGGGGCCACATCGTGATCTGGTTCGGACGGTTCTGAGGGGAAAATGGCAGAACTTACTACAGCCTCCGGGCGTTCATAAAAACACCAACATCAGATGACCAGAAATGACGTCAAAGCCACCCTGCCTTTCGACACGGTGTGTCAGTCTCCTTTTTAGCAGTAACAAATGCACACTGGACACGGAGAAAAGAAGGACCTTTACCGTCTGCGGGGGCAGAGAGTGTCTCCTGGGCAGGTGGGGTAAAGGCCTCCTCTTTCTCTGGGGGGTCAGTGGGCGTGTAGACAGGCTCTGAAGACGAAGACGACGATAGCACAGTGGTTTCCTGGATCTCCTCTGAAGGAGCCGCAGTGACCATCACTGAAAGAAACAGGAGATGCATGAAACCCGAGCATCAAAAGTTCAATATGGAGGCCTCAGTGTTGACTCTGACGCACTCTGCAGGTTCAGCCCGAATTAAAATGGTTGCATATTCTACCGAGAGCCCCGTCTGTACCGGTCTGCGTGTCCCCGTCTGGCTCGGCTGCCTCGGAGGGACCGGGGTCGACGCTGGAGTCATGGCCGTCTTCCTGGACCTCGGCCCGGGCTGGACTCCCCTCGGTGCTGGGGGGTTTCAGGGGGCTCTCCCCCATGCTGCTCCTGGGTGACTGCATCTCCATCTCCTCCCCCCAGTCAGTGACGGGCTGGTGGCCATCCGGGGGAGAGAAGGGGCTGAGGGGTTTGGGGAACTCAGAGGAGTCACTGGTTTCCGGCGGCGAGGTGATCTTGACTTTGGGCTTCAGGAGGCGCTGCACCTTAGGAGAGGCCTCGGACCGCAGGGCGGAAGCAGGAGGAGAGGCTTCCGACTGCTGGGGGGAAGCAGGAGGAGAGGCAGCGATGGTTGACCCTGCTGGGATATTCAAGGGAGGTGCCTTCTGGTGGGACTGGCTATCCCCTTCGTCCTCCTCCTCCTCCTCCTCCACATCAGACCACTCGTCATCATCCTCCTCAGCATCACTCCTCTTCTCCTCTGTCTAAGAGGAAAAAAGCAGTCACGTCTCAATTAGAAGACAGTTAAAAAGAACACAAGCTGGCTCTGGTAATGCCCTGTGAAGAGTCACTGTGTTGTGGGCATTCGGTACATTCTAAATTAAAGCATTTTATATACAAGCCACTTAATCACTTACCGGGTGACGTCAATTAAGTCTGTGAGAGTTTATGACTTAGAGTTTAGGGGGGACATTGGGATTGGGCCCTTAAAGCTTTGATGTTAATAATGTCGCTTCTTATCATTGATGGGAAGGACTACTCTGTAGAGTTGTTTACAGGTCACAAGATGTCATATGTTCTATTTAAAATATACTACCTGGTGTTTATTGTTTTACTTTAGTGATTCTACCATACGTAAATAATTTGATTACTCGTGATTAATTACAGCAAACTGTGCTATTAATTAGTAAAACCTCTTTTTATCGATTCCCAGCCCTAATATATGACAAACCTTTTTTGATGAGGAAACTTTGGGCTTCCGTTCCTCTTTTTTCGGAGTTCTCTCCTTCTTGGGCTTGTCCTGCTTCTCCTTCTCCTCTCCATGGTCCTCCTGCTCGTCTCCCTCCCAGCGGTTATCGTGCATGCTATCAAAAGACATCGGATCAGTGAAAGGTAAACACACCAGATCCAGCCTACGATGGAAGAGAGGCCGTACCTGTAGCTCTGTCTCTGCCCGCGTTCCCTTCCTCGGCCCCTCTCGCCCCGCTCGCCACGCTCCACCTCCCTGGGCCCTCTGCCCTGCCCGAGGAAGTCTCCGAACGTCGGTGCCTGAGGAGGCCTTTTCACATCGTCTATGGAAGAGAGGTTGCATAAGAAGGCTGGTGTTTTCGATGGGTATAGGTCATAAAGGACCACGAGACGCATCTATATCTGATGACAAGGGATGGCCGGGTTGTGATTAGGATGGATCGATTATCATTTCTAAAGGCAGATTCCTTCTGGCCTCTAATCAACCAATGTCGCCAAGTGTGAGCAAAGCTCAGAGTAGACAGGAAGCATGTACCACAATAAGCAATGAGAGAACTATAAAATCTTAAGTATATCACCAGTTCCTCTCATGCATGCACACAAACACACATGCTGATTCACTGAACCTCAAAAAAATGTTACACTATTATTTTGGTCTATTTCTTATTTTATTTTTGACGCCCAAGAACAGTCCAACTGCAACAAGACCTCCTGTGCATGCATTCTTTATGTCTTTTTACGAACTTTCTAAAGGATTGAGGTCCAAGCTCTGACCATTTCGCAATATTGATCTTCCTTTTTCAAGCCATTGCTGGGTTGATTTTGTTGTACACTTCGGATTGTTTCGTTGAAAGGTGACATTTGTTTTTTACTTCAGATATCTGGCTGAGGGCAGTAGAGTGTGCACATCAATATAATGATATTTGGAGCTATTCACTGCCACCTCCTGACCAGACCTTCTCCTGGCTAAAGATAAGCAGCCCCATAGCATGATGCTGCAGACAAAAAAACATGAGAATACTTTGCAGCCATGTGAAGTGTTTACTTAAGTAATGTCTAGTGTAAGGCATCGACCAGAGTGCACATTTGTAGTGGGTAGGCAAACATTAAGGCGCAAGCAGGAGTAACATGCAGAAAAGCCTAATAGGAAGTTGGTACCAGTAAGTCTGGTGTCGTGTATGCAGTGAAGCTTTCCAGAGTATAATGGCCACAGCAATGAGAATTGTATTGTTCAAAGAGGACAAAAGAGAGTTCAACAAGAAGCCAGACTAACTTAAAATAAAGTGTAAACGGGGTAGTAAAAGTGAATGAGAAGGTCAAGAAAAAAAAATATTCCAGATAATCGAATCCTGGCAAACACCCATAGAAACAAGCAGTGTTGTATTGCTTTTGAAATTAGTTTAAAATCCCTCCCCTGATATTTACCTTCCTTGGCTCCTTGTGGACCATGGTTCTCTCTACACTATGCAACCTGGAAATCCCAAACTTTAACCAAACCCTCCAACATATTTGACCAATTCCATATAAACGTGTTGCTAATCCGTAGGGTCTGCAAACCAGAGCTTTACTGAAAATGATAATGTTCTCACTCACAAACCATGCACACGCAAGAATCTAAGAGTCCTGGCATTCATTCGGAGTACAGACACGCTAGTTCCAACCTATTTCATGCAATCAGTACCTAATTTCATCATGTTAGGGTTGTCTGTGGAAGTCAGGCCCCTCCCAAGTGTCACATCTATTACCTACTTAGTGTGCTACTTGGGCCCTGATCAAAACGAGTGCATTAAATACTGCAATGGGTACAATACACAGACAAAACACACACAATCTTAGTCACATGCTTGGCTAACCTGAGGCCATTGCGTGACCATGAGGCTTTGTGCGGGAGCCATGCTGGCCCCTGGCTGTGGGAAGGACACAAAGGAATGTCACGCAACACACAGGGCCACACCAATCCCACCTACAGGCCTACCATAAACCCACCGACTGACGTACCATAAACCCACCGACTGACATACCATAAACCCACCGATGGACCTACCATAAACCCACCGATGGACCTACCATAACCCCACCAAATCATCCTCTAGTAAGCATTTGTTTACCCAGCAGAATAAATTAAAACGCTTGAACGGGAGTCGGATGGATCAAGGCACGTCTTATCATTTCACAGATCACAGATTATCATCATATCACAGATGATCATTTCACAGATCACAGAGCCTACTGGCTCCTTGAAACGAAAAAAGTGTGTGCTTACAATTGAAGAGTTTTTCGTGCACAAATTGGAACACAACACAATGGACTCGAGTGGTCGCAGAGAGGTAGCACAGGTGTGCCTCCTTCAGTCCGTCCGCGAATATGACACCTCAATACCTGAGTGTCGGGGGAGAAAGGAGCAGGGGGGGGGGTACACTTGCCTCTCCTGCCACCTCCCTTCTCAGGCAGCATTCCCTCTGCAGCTACAGCTGGATCCTCCTTGAACCTGTGAAAGAACAGCACGTTAGCAGGCCAGCCTACCAACACATCTACATGGACCAACAGAGGATGCGGACGGGGCAGGTTAATTGGATCTGGATGTTGTTTTTAACCCTGGTCATGTCCTACTGACAATCAAATGATCTAATCTGGCTCCCGCTGCTTTCTGGACAATGTGGGATTGGGTAATAGCATGCTATTTGGGAGGTGCAATTATTTTTTAATTGGGCGGCGCCAGTGAACATCTGCGGTTGAGGTGATTAGTGAATCGGGCCCTGACAGTGTTTTCTCGTGGGGTCAAAGGTCACTCACATGGTGTCAGTCTTCTGGGCGTCCCACTCCCGTCTCCACTGGCCTGTGGCGTTCCTGTGTCTGGCCAGACGCTCCTCGTCAATCTCCTCGCGCTCCTTCTTCCAGCGGAGGTACTCGGCACGCTCGCGGCCCGTCATGGACATCGTCATATCCATGGAGCCCTTCTGCCCGCCAGGCCTCCGACTCTGAGGAGGAGATAGCAGGATGCAGAGAGGAGAAAGGAAAGGCCTCGCTGACATTTGTTCAATTATTGCTTTGCTCCCAAAAACAAACAAACAGTTAAAACCCAGAAAAAGGCATCAGAATACGCACAGTCCACTCCTTCTCCAGCTCAGATCCGGTCTTTACATTGTCGAAGTCCAGTCCTCCCCAGTTCCTGACGTGCCGCCGGCTGCCCTCTCTGCGGTCCATGTCCGGAACCGGCCCGGAGCGCCGCGGATCATCCAGGAAGTTCCGGATGGGCTTGTCCCCTTCAGTAGGCTACATGGGATTTGAAAAAGCATTTTTATACTCCCTCTACCTGGCTACTTCACTACTAGGAGACTGTATTCATTGTTATACTCCCTCTACTTGGTTCCTTCACTAGGAGACTGTATACATTGTTATACTCCCTCTACTTGGTTCCTTCACTAGGAGACTGTATACATTGTTATACTCCCTCTACTTGGTTCCTTCACTAGGAGACTGTATACATTGTTATACTCCCTCTACTTGGTTCCTTCACTAGGAGACTGTATACATT
>JACXGK010013695.1:0-12558 GCA_016801125.1 Novumbra hubbsi
TGTCTCTGCGTTCGTTATTGTCTATCTGTTTTCGTGTGTAGGGCACAGAGGTGCTCTGTGGCAGGGTGTATCCATAAAGCCACGTATCGCTACATTGAACTATCGGTAGTGTTCATTCCTACCGCATACCATAGGTAATAAAACCTATTCGAGCCTATTCGCCTACCTGCAGTTTGGTCTCCTTCTTTCCACGTTACAATCATGTCCTCCGTGCCTTTTTTTGTTGGCATAACTGTGTCCAATGACTGTTTAGTCAGCTCACTTCAATATAAAACACTTTAGTAAATGTGTTAAGATGCTTAGCAACCAGTCCTTATAATGCTTAGCAATCAGTCCTAATAATGCTAAGCAAGAAAAACTACTTCAAGACAGCAACACAACCCTCACAACAGGATTGGTTTTGCACGTGGTGGACACAGACAATTGTTCTCTCCTAACCCTTCCTGACTGATTGTTCTCTAGTTTTGCATGTTACTATTGTTCTTTTTACTACTGGTAACTTGAGGCGGTACCTGCAGCCCATTCAGGTTGCACAGGTTGTCCAGCTCCTCCAGGATGGCACATCTATAAGTGCCGCTGAAGTGCAGGAAATGGAAAGAACAACAATTGAATTCCAACCGCAATTACACCCAAAACAAATGCATACCCAAAGTATTTCTCTCGTGTGCTGCTTCTGAAGAAATGGGTCTATTAGAATCTGCATCCATCAAAACCTGATGCCGAGCCCTTACCAGAGTAGCAAATAGGTGGTAGAGGATGAAGTAGATGGCCACTACAGGAGCCCACATTTGACCTACAGCCACAAGGGTCTGGTCCATCACATCCACCCAACCTTCCTGGGTTAGGATCTGGAACATAGACATGAAAGCCTGCGGGAGGGAGGGATGGGGAGGTAGAGAGAAATAAATAGACATGAGACAAGCTTTCTTTCCCAACATTTCAAACCATAAAATCATCTATTATGTATTGTGTAAAAGACATTTATGTGGCCTACTGTCAAGGACATCATGCTATTTGCAATTCTAAAATAATAATATTAATAAAAAATACCAATAATTAAGAAATAATAATAACCACAGAAGACTAATTCAACAGAGAAGGCAGCTAAACAAATATGTATTGAATCTATTAAGTGTAAATAAAACATTTCAGAGAAATGTCATTAGCCTATTTAATTTGAACGAGATAGTATGTAGTTACAACAACATTAAGACTGGGTGGGTGACAATGAGGGTGACAATGAGGGTGACAATAAGGGTGACAATGACAGCACGACCAACAAGAAAGGGACAGAGAGAAAGGTAGACAGAGACAGAGGGAGAGAGGCACAGACCTCAACCAACACAACTCACCAACACAAAGCATGTTCACTATTAGGCATTACTTATGAAATCCCAATCCAAACAGACATTGTTAAATAATGTAAAATGGCCATGGAAAATAAGCTGCATTTCCTATTAAACTGCCAGGAATACCAGGTCCGAAGAGCACTTTCCCCCAAATAAACCATAAAGTACACATCTTGACCCCATGTTCTCTCTTTCACTGGAATCAGAGTAAGAAAGTCCTCCTTCCTGGAATCCTGGAAAGCCATATGAACAAAAACTAATCTGGGCTGTGTCTGTAATATCCACAGACTTGTCAAATTCAAGTTAAAAGCATTCACATAGTGATAGGTCTTTAAGCACTTGATGGGAAATATCCTCTGAGAGCATCCCAACTCTCCTGGCTACAGTAGATGCTCCGAGGGGCAAATTCTTTATTGCTTTAATATCTTATTTGTTTTTGAGTCTGTGAATAATATTTTGGCGGTGACAGTCATAGCTTCTTTGAACAACTCACTGTCATTAAATGTTGTTTTGCCTAGCTATGATGTGGTTAATCCTGAATGATGCCTCTGTTGCAGCCTTGTTTTTAGCTGTAGGCTTTGTAAAAACAACAGGCCTTTTAGTTCATCCACCCGCTTTATTCAGAGGTTGCTTTCCATTCTACGAATTTCGGATTGACACTGCTATGATGGGGCTCCAAATCGCCCCTTTTTCATAGCGATATATTGTGCTGACATATCAGGTATATAGTCTTTCCCTTCACTGTTGTAAACAGAAATGAATGTTTCCATTCCACATGGAAATAATAAGTATTGGCCCGCTTTTCCGGTTTCTCAGCCATGTTGCTTGTCAGATAGCTAGCAAGCTAGGTAGCAAACATTAATGATTGTGCACGGTAGATGACCATGATAGATGTGAGGTATACCACACATAGCTCAAATCTAGCTTCTGATTGGCTTGATTGTTCCCTCACAGAACAAAACTGTTATGAATCCAAATGAAACCACTGGAACTTTATGTATGAGTGCATCCGACGACGGAGGAGATCCCCCAGGACACCATCCACCGGCTCACAAGAACATGACCAGACGTTTTGGGGGTGCATACAGGCACATGGGGGCCATACACACTACTGAGTCACATTATGAGTTGCCATGATGAAATTCATGCCACAGGCTGAGACAACTTAGATTTTCGGTGTTCAGAGTTTGAATCCAACCCTCAATCGGTAGGTGATTTTGGTTTCCATTGGGGTTGTTACGTAATTTTGTTCTCAACGAATTACATAATGTACAGTAAAGATTTTGATCTTTAATACATTTAGTTCCATTAAAAAAGAAATTGCACATTTTACAGCTGTTGCAGTTGCTGTTTCTAATAATAAATATGGTGTCAAGCTGGGCAGGTTGGCAGGTGTCAGGCAGGGGACCCAAATGCATGACGCGGAGGACCAAAGAGAACGGAGAAAGGGAAGAAACTAAACGAGCAATCCAGGGACATACCTGTAACAAAAAAAATACTCACTAGAGATTTTGCCAGGCAAAAATAAGTGGAAACTGAAACAAACAGAACTGCGAAAGGCAGCAGAAATATATCTGTAGCAGATATGTGCAAAAACAGGCACCTAAGCAGGCGAGGGGCACAAACGCAACTAGAAGCAACGATGAACTGGCAAAAACATAAGGGGAACGAGAGGTTGACATAGTGTGGAGCTGATGACAGATTTTCCAGCAGGTGTGCGTAATGGATAGGTATGTGTAAGTCCAGAGTGCTATCAGGGGAACTAAACAACGGGGACAAAGTAGAAACCCTGGCCCGAACTAGGCCCGGGCCGTGACATATGGTTTGATGTTATCCTCATTAATATAGCTTGCTTTGCCTTTTGTATACACCAAGGGCCAGGTGAACACCAACAGTATTAAAATTGGAGAGATGTTTTTTTTAAATTATTGACAGAATATATTGAACTGTATGTATAAAATTACAGTAGTCAGACCACTATGATATTGTTAGAAGAAAAACAGAGAAAGTAGATCTTGCAGCTGAATATGTCCTGGCCTGTCATTATACAAGTGTGACAAAAGCCCTTAATATGTATTGTTTTTGTTTTCTTTTCAGTGTACAATTATCATATTCGTTTTTCTTTTGAATGCTATTATTGTTGCTTTAACACAGTGTTTGCGAATTGGGAACTGTCCATCCATGCCGATAAAGCAACATTACATTTGTTATTATTACTTAATTAAATATTACCTAACGGATCGAGTCAAAGAAAGAGACTGACAAGCACAGAAAGAAAAAAAGACAGTTAGACAGAGACAGAGGTAGACAAAAAAGACAGATGGACAGAGACAAAGGTAGACAAAAGAAACTGATGGACAGAGATGGAGTCAATTGGATAGACATGGAAACAAAGTGAGAACGAGAGACCGATAGAGAAAGACAGAGTCAGACACACAGACACAAAAATAGAGACAAACACTGGAGATCTTGAACGAGAGGCAAAGATCACACCAGGGAGGAAATTCATTAGAATCTTGACATTTTGGATAAATAGAAATGTCACACACCTGATAGTGTACACATATTATCGCAAAAGAATGAGTCATGACAGCTGGAGACTAGCGCAAGGATGAAACACTAAGGTGTGTGTATTTGTGTATTCCTAATCAAGTGAACGGTTTGAGTATTACAGTGAAGATGTTGGGGTGAAGGTTCGAGTTAAGGTTTGGAATTAGGTGACAGATTTAGGTTAGGGTTAGATTTAGGGTTAAAGTTGCATTTTGTCTGAGTGTGTATGTGCACGTCCTGTGTGATCCTGGTTTTACAATGAATAAGAAGACAAGATGTTCCAAACAATTCTGGAAGCCAGAACATTCAATTAGTGTTAAGTAAGTGTTTGAATGGGAAAACATGACCAAATCTTTCGCCACAAGGACAGAAAAACAAAAGAGTTTATGTGAGGGAGATGGAGGTCAAGTGGTCAGCTGATTCCATGTGGCCTCAAGGCCCACTCTAACCCTGTTCTCTTTCACCTAGGCTCCTTCCACCTCTCTTTGCCTCTCAACCTACCCCTAAAGTCACTGCGGATAACAATAAACCCAAAGTCAGGTGGATCCAGGGGGGGACATCATTTACGCTCGTATGCACGTGTAAGTACGCGCACGTGAGAGTGCATGCCATGCACAGGTGGTTCACATATGTGACTTAGTGTGTGTGTATTTATTTGTTGGTTTGCATCCCAATTAGCTCCTGCCAAAGCAGCAGCAACACTTCCTGGACTTCACAGAAAACAAAACATTAAACATAGTTACATCGGCAGAGCAAAACGATTGCGCTCCCTTTAAAGGGGCAGCGTAGATGGTGTCTCTGTGGCAGGGGCTCATTGTCGCATGCTTATGCCCATGTCTCTTGAAAGTCCTCGTGGCGCCGCGCAATGCTGTTTCATCTGATTTTGAAAGGTAATTTCGCTGTTTGCTTAAGTGTGTGCATGGTGCGCCTCCCCCCGAACAGAGGAGAGGCAAACAAGCGTCTGTTGACGGGAACCACTCCAAAGCCGACTGTGTCAAAATCAGGGGAAGCGGGTGGGGGAGATGGTGGATGAAAATATGTGGCTAATGAGAAAGAAATAAGCTGATGAGCACTTAAAATCAAAGGAGGCAGTGCTGGGCACCACATCTGTCGACACATTAGCTCATTAGCTCCACCCCACTAGCATCTCAAAGGATTCCAGTTTCTTTTGACGTCATACGGTTGATAAAAGTCCTGATTTTCAGGAAATTCCTCCAGATGATGATTATCAGGGATATCAGGGATGTCCAGTTAGAAAGCATTAGCAAATGTGAATCAGTTGTTGGTGCAAATGAATTAATGAGTTGGATTAATATGAGAGAATGTGCTTACAACATGTTTCTAATCATTAGTACATCGTTGCAATTGATTCTCACCCTAGGAAAGGTGGTAAATCGGTCCAGTTCCTCCACGAAGCAGAACATCTGAAGACTGATCGCCGACATGACTATGAGCAGACTGGCTGTGAATACCACCAGGCTGCCCAGCTTCTTACCAGGGCCGAAGATCTTGTACACAAAGTCCTCTAGTGCCGGGGATATCTTTATCAGACGCACCACTCGCAGGACCTGTGGAGAGGGGGGGGGGGTTATCGGTTGAACCACTTGGAAACAGGGGATTAGAAGTGTTTAATCAGAATTTCACATAGAGAAAGAGAGTGGGAGAATGAAACAGAGAAAGAACAGCATAGAAAGGGAAAAAGAGTGTCCCGTTGACATGAATAATCAAGCATTAGCAGCAATTTCAAATAAACCACTACATTTTTTATCCATAATGCAAAGGCATTGGTCTTCAATTTGATAAATAGTCCAGATATTTGAAGGGAATCTCTCTTAATTATCTTAAAAATATTTGTCTGATACGTTCACCATGGAATATAATAGATTTTTAGATGGTCGTGATCCTGACATGAACGATTCTGAATCGATTCATAAAAATAAAGAATTGATTGTTTGTTTTAAGACGGTCGAGTGGTCATCACCTGCGATTCCTGGACATTCTTCTCCCAAACTCATGTGTCATTGTATTTGCGAAGACTGTAATCTGAATTAACAACCTTTTACAAAAGCAATGCAGGTTTTTGCTAAATGTTATTTCAGAGTGAATAATCACATTTTAGATTTTCCAAATAAACAATACAATTTGTTATTGTCGGTGGTTGTTCCAGTATCACAGTTAGGATCTTACCCGTCTTTTGGCTAACCAGCCCTCTTCACTGGCCACACTTCAGGACTCATAATAACAAGGGTTGGAGGATGAACCATTTTTGAACCAGAGTCAATAGTCAATAGGCCCGCCCAGACATTCGCCCAGACATTCCCCAGGGTATGGGCCCCAGCAACGACTAGATAGTGTCATGGCCAGTGACAGTCAAACACTCTATATTACCATATACCAAAGCACTTACTCATACATCATCCATACCACACATACACTAAGACACACAACGCATACAAACATATCCTGCCAGATGTTTTGAATTTTATAAGGTTTTGCAGTCAAACGTTTTATAGTCAGTTGGAACAGATACATTTTACAGTTGATATCGATCCCTTTTAGCCATGCATGGTTTTTAATTGATGGTCGACCAGGTAGTTCGATGTTTTCTAGACGCATTAGTTTTCTTTTCCATTTTTGTGGCAAGGCTGCAACCACTTGATTGTATTCCTGTATGAAACATTTCTTTTGAACCCATTAAACATCCCAATGCGTAATAGTGTGCATTGTTTTATGATTCTTAACTAGAGAGATTTATATCAACGTAAGTTTAATTGACTTGGTGTTATTTGCGATAATTACGTGTTCCCTTAATGTTTTTGAGCAGTGTAGTTTATGTTAACCAATCTGAGCTGTTCATAGCCGGGAGTAGCACAATATATACTTGTTGCTTCTTGCTTGTTTTCCTATTGCTGTGAACTAGAATGGGTACTAGGTTTAAAGTTGGGGGGAAACTGCAAGATTAAATAACAATTACTGTTGTAAATTGTGGTGATACATGATGACAGGAGTTTTTCAGTATAAAAGATGGAGACGAGCTGTCATATTGTTTTTTTGTGGAAAGGGATTGAGCAAGAATTGAACAAAGGAGAAAGCTGAACATCTGACAGGTGAATACACAGCATATATTTTCATGAGGAAAGGATTGCATCAAAAGGAAAGCCACAGGTAGGCACATACTGCCTCAACCCAGTGAAGGCCAACCATTCTCTACATTTTACAGACAAAAGTGTGGACTCCTTAATTTTCCAGAATGAGTAGGATGGAGTAATTCCATCCAGAGCCTTTAATCTAGCATTAACACTCCCTGAAACACATAGCCCCTCTCCCTATTGGATATCGGGGATCAACTCACCTCTTCAACCCTTGAACCCATGTCTCTTACCTATCTGTATCCTCTTTCATTTCATTTTAAACAGTCGAGAAATATGTTACTCAATTAAATTGTTTGGTCTATTATACAGGCTTCAGTTTTTCAATGAATTAGGGAATCCTTACACTAGCATGTTAAGAATGGATATCAAATGACAGTAGGGTAAATTCTAGTCGTCCATGAAAAGTTCAGTACACAAAGTAATTTACAAAAAATGCCTATGAAAAGTATTCAGAAACACTTTTTCATCAATCTATACACAATACTCCATTAAGATTTCCATGTTCCAAGGAACTCTCTATTATAGACCTCAGAGAGAGAACTCAGATAAAGTAAGATACAACCTTTAGTAGTGCTTTCCCCTCCTTAAGCAACTTATGAAACTATATGGAACCAACAGTAGGTGCCACATTATTTACTTGGCTATAATAAGAAGCCCTATTAAACCTGCTGACAAAAGTTATTGTGAGTAAATCCATATTTTAAATACATTAATTGAAATACTTTCCATCCCTGATTGTTATTTTTAGACAGTTACAAACATAGTTACAAACATAGTTGTTAAACAATGCAGTCAAGGCCATCTCAACCAACCCGTCAGCTGCCTCATCTTGACTTAGCTGACAAAAGTACTTATCAGCCGTATGTCCAGCAACCAAGCTATTGTGTTGCTCCATATGTTTGAGTATTCACTGTGCAGTTTGTTTCCTCTGACCTCATACATACTAATAAAGACAGATAATTACATGTACCGTACCGGAATTAAAAAGTACAGACTCCAAAGCACACTTAAGGGAATCCAGTGTGCGAGCTGTTTAGCTGTCAAACCACATTTTAGACTCATCAAATGTATTACATCTTATCTAGGAAATGCCAGTGTGGGGCAACCAAGATCTAATAATCAAATAAAACCGAAAGCAAATGAGAAAGATTTTAGACTGAATCACATTGATATGCAAATCCCAAGATCCCTACTGTCTCCTTGAATAATGTTTGGAAAATACCATAAATTCACCAGAGCTCTCAATAAAAAAAGCTGCCCTGCTGTAAAACCTAAATTGTGTGATTAGGGCTAAACAAGTAAACATGATAATCAATTGAAATTGAACTGTTTACCAAGCGAGTATAGGGCTCATTGATTGCGTTTGGGACCACAGGACTCTTAAGCATTCAGCCTTCTTTTGAGTCTAAATGTTTAGTAATGTCCTCTGAAAAGTCTTTTTGAGGAAGGTTGTTTGTATAAGTTAGATACAAAGTCTAACGTGTTGCTAATGGCTTTGGCCATCCATTATTGGGTAATGATCCCCTAACTGGCAGCGGCTACTTACAGAAAGACTGCAAAGCCCTCACTCTTATAACGCTAGTATAACATTGCATATGCATGCTGGAGTATTCCCAGATGCACAAAGGTTAATGTCACTGAAAAGTCCTTATGAACTAACTTCTGCGCAGGAGTGGGAGACTCCTTCATGGCTATAAACAACACACCATAACATAATTGTGTGAGACCAATCACAATGTCCATTTAAATACCTACCAGCAAAGTTGGTTTGTGATCAGTAGCAGGCATCTAACAAGACTTGAAACACTGCTTCAGTCCAGTACCAAATGACATGGACTTGCAGTGGAAAAGAGCCATAATTGCATCTAACCAGATCTGAATGAATGCCTGATTAGAAGGATATCATAAAAAAGTATGACTAACTCATCGAGATGTAACATTTGTTGTCCATAAATCTATGTGCATTCAGGTTTTGGCTGGAGGATGCCCCTGCATCATCCAGTTGGCTTGGAATGAAGCAAAAGGAATGCCACCCTGAGACTAGTGGCACTTTGATTATGTCCACATCCGCCTTCAGAAGTCACATCAAATTTATAATCCACATTACACAAATGAAGGTGCACTTGGACCTTAGATTATTCTCATCCTGCGAGTTATAACCATAACCCCTTTTTGTCTTTTTCAACACAGGTCATTCTTGGAAGTCAGGAGATGTGTAAGGGGGTGGGGATCGGGATTTCAAGACCGGTATGTAATGTTGACTGTTGTTTGTTGTCCAAGATGTCTCCTAACTGCTGCTTCCTAAAAAAGTCTATGTAAAACAAGAAAGAAATGTCTATGCTATGCCTTTTAAAATCAAGATTTTATTCATCCCAATCAAGTTATGCAAATGATGAAACTTGTGTGCATTTGTTAACATGCTTCTTTGGACTTCTATACTCAGGGATGTTTTGTGAACCTAAAGCATTTCTACTTCTCCTTAATGCGTCTGCATTGCCATCTAAGTCTGACTAGCATAACAATGGCTTAGTTTTAGTTCACGTCTGACCCCATCAACCTTTGTTTAATCTCTCTCTGGTATGGATGTGGTCCGACAAAGGTCATTACTGATACTGAACATTCCATCCTTCAAGCTTTTTCTCCTCATCTTTTTTTCATTTCCCTTTCTTCCATTCGTGTCATGCGATATATGTTCCACCGTGAAAATCCGTCTTATGATCTTGTCTGTATGTTTTGCTGATGAACGCTATAAAAAACATCATATTCAGGCATGAAACTAATTCTGATTCAGGACACAGAGGGAACCTGGGGAGGCATAACAATTCCTGTGATTAAGCAGTGTGCATAGTGTGTGCGTGTATAGGATGTGTATATGATGTGTATATCATGTGTATATGGTGGGATTGTGTCTCTCTGTGTTTGTGCATGCAAGCATGAGTCTGCATGCGTGCTCATTATTTGAAACAGACATCATAACAATTATTCTAACCGTTGAACTGACGCACCTTTTCTTACAAAACAATGATTACAGAAATAATGTCTATTACATTCAACTAATTAATCACACACAAAAGGATTCTATAAGCTACTGAGAGAAATAGGCTGATTGCCTCAATAGAGGGAAACGTAGGCTGGGGACTTGGAATCCAGCTAAACATGCATTCTACATGAAATTCCCTAATACAATATACAGTGGGGAGAACAAGTATTTGATACACTGCCGATTTAGCAGGTTTTCCTACTAACAAAGCATGTGGAGGTCTGTAATTTTTATCATAGGTACACTTCAACTGTGAGGGACGGTGTCTAAAACAAAAATCCATAAAATCACATAAAATTATTTTTAAGTAATCTATTTGCATTTTATTGCATGACATTAAGTATTTGATACATCAGAAAAACTTAATATTTGGTACAAAAACCTTTGTTTGC
The DNA here is from genome assembly GCA_016801125.1 of Novumbra hubbsi. Lineage (NCBI taxonomy): Eukaryota > Metazoa > Chordata > Actinopteri > Esociformes > Umbridae > Novumbra > Novumbra hubbsi. Next base: position 10,484 of record JACXGK010013695.1, read on the forward strand.
AATTACATAGATCATACGTTTCCTGTAGTTCTTGACCAGGTTTGCACACACTGCAGCAGGGATTTTGGCCCACTCCTCCATACAGACCTTCTCCAGATCCTTCAGGTTTCTGGAGAAGTTGCAGTTGAAGTGTACCTATGACAAAAATTACAGACCTCTACAAGCTTTGTAAGTAGGAAAACCTGCAAAATCGGCAGTGTATCAAATACTTGTTCTCCCCACTGTACCTACAATGCCTATAAAAAGTATTCACCCCCCTTGGATGTTTCACCCTTTTGTTGCTTTAACACATGACATCATGGTTAATAAAATGTGGCTTTTTTTTACAGGAATTTGCCAAAACATTTACTTTAATATCAAAGTGAAAACAGATGTTTACTAAATAATATGATTGCATAAATATTCACCCCCTTCCGGTCAGTATTTAGTAGATGCACCTTTGGCTGCAATCACAGCACCTAGTCTGTGTGGATTTGTCTCAATCAGGCTGGCACATCTGGACACTGCAATGTTGCTCCAATCTTCCTTGCAAAACAGCTCAAGCTCTGTCAGGTTGCTCGGGGATGGGGTGTGAACAGCTCTTTTCAAATTCAGCCACAAATTCTCGATTGGATTTAGATCTGGGCTTTGACTGGACCACTCCAGAACATTCAACTTGTTGTCTTTGAACCATTTCTGTGTAGCTTTTGCTGTATGCTTGGGGTCGTTGCCTTGCTGGAAAATGAAAGTCGTAGTTCTCTTGCGGACTGAGTCAGATTATCCTTAAGGATTTGGCTATATTTTTCTGCATTCATGTTCCCCTCTACCTTTACAAGCCTTCCAGGGCCTGCTGGTCCCCAGAGCACGATACTGTCACCACCATGCTTCACAGTGGAGATGTTGTGTTTGTGGAGATGTGCAGAGTTTGGTGTTAGCCAAACACCTTCAATTCCCATATCAACAGGGACAACAAAGACCCAGCCACAAAATTGAAGCTAAACCCAGATGCCGTCCCCCTCAGTCTGTCCATCGCGGACATGTCTTCTGCACTTCTTCAGCAGGGTGAACGCACACAAAGCAGCTGGTCCTGATGGTGTTTCTGGACATGTGCTTAGATCATGTGCTGGGCAGCTGGCTGGGGTCTTCATGGACATCATCAAACTGTCACTGTTCCAAGCGGTTGTCCCCACGTGCTTTAAGACCACAACCATTGTGCTAGTGCCAAAGCTGTCGACTGCGTCCAGCCTAAATGACTTCCGACCTGTCGCACCCACCCCCACAATCATGAAGTGCCATTTTAAGTCCCTCCAACTTTGGACCCACACCAGTATGCCTGTCACCCTAATAGGTCTACTGAGGACGCCATCTCCACTATTCTTCACTCTGCCTTGACCCACCTGGACAAAACTGATATGTAAGGATGCTGTTTCATTGACTTTACCTCGCCGTTCAACACGGTCACCCCCTCTAGACTAGTTACCAAACTCCACGACCTTGGGATCAGCCCCTCTCTCTGCAACTGGACTTTCTTACCAACAGACCCCAGTCTGTCAGATTATACAACCTCACCTCCTCCACCCTGACCCTGAACACAGGTGTCCCACAGGAGCCCACTCCTGTACTCTCTCTTCACCCATGACCCCTCTGCACAGCTCCAACTGCATTGTCATGTTTGCATACGACACCACGTGGTTGGCCTGATCAGCAACAACGATGAGTCAGCCTACAGAGAGTAGGTCATGTAACACAAAGTATAAATGTACACATAAACACATAGCTGATTTTGGTTCTTTTGAGGTTTTACTTATGAAAGTGAACCAGGCTGATACTTCGCTATTCATAGCTACCATTTTCAGGCCCCCCGGGCCTTACACAGGTTTCCTTAGTGAGTTTCCCAAATTCTTGTCTAACCTTGTAGTCATGGCAGATAATATTCTGATTTTTGGTGATTTCAACATTCATATGGAAAAGTCCAATGACCCTCTTCAAAAAGCCTTTGAAGCCGTAATTGATTCAATGGGTTTTGTTCAACACGTCTCAGGTCCAACGCATTGCCACAATCATACTTTAGACTTAGTTCTGTCACGAGAAATTGA
>JACXGK010013696.1:0-12557 GCA_016801125.1 Novumbra hubbsi
GCATACAATGGGCCTGTGAGCCATGGGGCATACAATGGGCCTGTGAGCCATGGGGCATACAACGGGCCTGTGAGCCATGGGGCATACAATGTGCCTGTGAGCCATGGGCCTGTGAGTATGGGGCTGCGTAGCCACAGACTAGTCATAGTGTTCATACTAACTCTACTGCCAAAGGCGCATACAATGGGCCTGTGAGCATCACAACTGTACCAAAGTGCAATGAAAAAAGGTGGCCTGGTCTGATGAATCACGTTTCCTTTTACATCACGTAGATGGCCAGGTTTGTGTCCGTCGCTAACCTGGAGGAAACATGACACCAGGATGCATTATGGGAAGAAGGCAAGTCAGTGGAGGCAGTGTGATGCATTGGACAAAGTTCTGCTGGGAAACCTTGGGTCCTGCCATTCATGTGGATGTTGACACATACTACCTACCTTACTATTGTTGCTGACCATGTACCATTTCATGGCAACAGTATTCTCTGATGGCATGGGTCTCTTTCAGAAAGATAATGAGCCCTACCAGAAACAAAAATGGTTCAGGAATGGTTTGAAGAACACAACAATGAGTTTAAGGTGTTGACTTGGCCTCCGAATTCCCCATATCTCAATCCAATCGAGCATCTGTGGGATGTGCTGGACAAACAAGGCCCCACCTCGCAACTTACAGGACTTTACGGATCTGCTGCTAACTTCTTGGTGCCAGATACCACAGCACACCTTTAGAGGTCTAGTGGAGTCCATGTCTTTACTGGTCAGGGCTGTTTTGGCGGCAAAAATGGGACCTCCACAATATTAGGCAGGTGGTCATAATGTTATGTCTGATCGGTGTATACCACCATACTCCCTAGTGTATAAACCACCATACTTTATAGAGTATATGCCACCATGCTCTCTAGAGTATATAACACCATTCTCTCTACAGTATTTACCATACTCGCTAGAATAAATACCCGCATACTCCCTAGTGTATATACCCCCATATTCTGTAGAGTATACTCCAGCAGACCAACAGACTCTTTAGTCTATCTACCCCCATATTCTCTAGAGTATATACCACCATACTCTCCACAGTATATATCACTATGCTCTCTAGAATATATACAGTTGAGGAAAGAGATGTTTGATTCCTTGATGATTTTGTACGTTTTCCCACTGACAAAGAAATGATCAGTCTATCATTTTAATGGTAGGTTTATTTAAACAGTGAGAGACTGAGATAACAACAGAAAACCCAGAAAAACACATTTCAAATAAGTTATACATTGATTTGCATTTTACTCAGTGAAATAAGTATTTGATCCCCTATCAATCAGCAAGATTTCTGGCTCCCTGGTGTCTTTTATACAGGTAACAAACTGAGATTACAGGTGTACTCACTTAAAGGGAGTGCTCCTAATCTCATCTTGTTACCTGTATAAAAGACACCTGTCCACACCATCAATCAATCAGATTCCTAACTCTCCACCATGGCCAAGACCAAAGAGCTGTCCCAGGATGTCAGGGACAGGATTGCAGACCTACACAAGGCTGGAATGGGCTACAAGACCATCGCCAAGCAGCTTGGTGAGAAGTTTACAACAGTTGGTGCAATTATTCGCAAATGGAAGAAAAACAAAACAACTATAGACTGATCATTTCTGTGTCAGTGTTCTACTGTACCACCATACTCTCTAGTGTATATACCCCCCAACTTTCTAAAGTATATACCACCATACTATGAAGTGTATATACTCTGTGTATACTCTCTACAGCAGTGGTCACCAAACAGTCGATCTATAAGACATTTCTAGTAGATCGCCAAGCGTATTGTACCGGTTTAATTTTAATCTTCTGTGATGCACAACTCTTTCCGCGTTCTCCTCAATACTGCTCCTAAATTTCTGATTGCGCCACTCTGGTATAAAAAGTAATGGCGCTCTTTTATTCAAGGTGTTCACACGAGTTGCTTAAAATGAATATCAACAATGTAAATCATATTTGCAAGATCATTTGCAAGGCTGCAGCTAGCAAGTAGGAGAAAGGATTTAAGATGTATGCATTGTCATACATAAGCAATTGCAAAATGGTAAGAAGGCTAAAACATTAGCTAGACCACCGCCACTGAATGAGCAATTTGCAATGCGATAATATAGTACTAATCCAATTTTACTAACTATAGTAAAGATTTCTAGCTAGTTCACTGTTTTGTTAATTATGTACAGTTTGCACATCAGTTTTAAATGGATCTCTTCTATTTAATTTTTGAAGAAGTCACATGTCTAATGAAGTGGTTCAGGGACAGAACAGTAATCATGATCCAGGCTAACACAGTAGTCATGATCCAGGCTAACACAGTAGTCATCATCCAGGCTAACACAGTAGTCATGATCCAGGCTAACACAGTAGACATGATCCAGGCTAACACAGTAGTCATCATCCAGGCTAACACAGTAGTCATGATCCAGGCTAACACAGTAGACATGATCCAGGCTAACACAGTAGACATGATCCAGGCTAACACAGTAGTCATGATCCAGGCTAACACAGTAGTCATCATCCAGGCTAACACAGTAGACATGACCCAGGCTAACACAGTAGTCATGATCCAGGCTAACACAGTAGACATGACCCAGGCTAACATCACAATCCATGGACTCTTGGCAGGTCTCTCTCCTTTTCCAAACACTGGGCCTTGGTGGCTGGATGATGAAATTGTTCCACTCAAATAGCACTGGTAAGACTCCTTTAATCAGTCTCCTTCTCCCCTCGGCCCTAACCCATACACCATATTATATATACCACCATACTCTCTACAGTATATACCCCAATATACTCTCTACAGTATATTGAGTATATACTGTAGAGAGTATGGTGGTATATACCCCAATATACTGTAGAGAGTATACTGTAGAGAGTATATACTCCAATACTCTCTAGTGTATATACCACCATACTCCATATTACATATACCACCATACTCTCTACAGTATATACCACAATACTCCCTATTGTATATAACACCATACTCCCTATTGTATATAACACCATACTCTCCACAGTATATACCCCAAAACACATTATTGTAAATACCACCATACTCTCTAGTGTATTTACACCCATACTTCCTAGTGTATATACCCTCATGCTCTCTATAGTATATACCACCACACTCTTGTTTATATTTTTGAAAGTTAATGTTTACTAACCTTTTGAGTCCCAATCAATAATTATCCCTCTTCTTTTTGCTTTCTCTCTCTTTCTCACTAGACTAAAAATTTAATGAGCAGTCGCTTGCCTCAACAGAACAGCAGAGTATGCAAATACTACCCCCAAACACACACACACACAGAACAGGTGACTGCCTGTATAACCTGGGTTAGGGTAAGGGTGTGTTGGGTAAGGGTGTGTTGGGTTAGGGAGTGTTAGGGTCAGGGTGTGTTGGGTTAGGGTTAGGATATGTTGCACACAACCTGTACGTTTATTTACAAGTTTTAGAGAGCAGCAGTCTGACTGGCTATAAATCTGTTGCCCGAGGCAAGACTAACTTCCAGTTCACTCCGTCACTTTGGGCTCCAATAAAAACCGAACCCAGCATGGTGTTGGGAGGAGCAGCTTGAAGGTGGGGAGGCTGTCACAAAAAAACTTTTAAAATGTGTCAAATTGAAATAACAAATGTGGAATATTATAAAAATGTATTATGTTCAGTTTGCAGAACAGCTCTTTTTCTAATGATGTCACCAGACACCCACAGTGCATGATTTAACCAAGATCGGTGATCCGCATATATTCACATCTGCTCTGAACATGCCTGTTAAATATAAGTCACAAAGATCTAATGATCATATTTCTATGAAACAAAGACCACATGATCGACATGCTGGGTCAACCCACTAAACAACTAAATATACAGTCATGTGAAGAAATTAGGACCCCCCCATTAAATATTTTGTTATGTTTTAAGAAATATGGACAACAAATATCTACAAACATTAATAATATCTATTATTCTTAGTTCTTAGAACTACAGTCGCCTGGAACATGTCCCACAGCCATCTATCAGGAAACAGCCTTGACTTTGGCAGATGTTTTTTTATCTGTGGTCAGATCCATTACCATTTCCTTGTCATTGCATTCTTGGCTGTGATGGAGTGTCAAAATGGTAAAGCTATAAAGTTACATTTGACACAGCATATAGACTGGCACCTGGTAGGTGAACCAACCAAATTATATAATGCCTTTTTTATGTTTTTGCATTTTAATAAAGATAAGCTTATCTATGGCAGATGGGCACGTCTTGATCATCCACTGGACACCCTACCACTTCTGATGGGTATGCCTCGATTGTAGAAAGTACCACTTCTGATGGGCACATCTCAATCATCCACAAGGAACTCCTCCAACTCCAATGGGCACTTCTTGACTAGGCAATTGCTACTTCCAAAGGATGTGTCTCTATTATCCACAAGGCACACCAACACTTCTGATGGGCACAATTCAATTGTCCTCTAGGCGCACTACCACTTTCGATGGACACTTCTCGATTGTATACCAGGCACACTACCACTACCCCCCTCCCCCCAGAGAGAGGGACGTCGACTGTAACGCACGTCTACTGACAAACCTGAACGGTCATTTAGCAGAAACAAATCTGTCACCTGCTCTCTTGGTTTCCCCAGAGCCCGATGGGTATTGTATTTCATTTGCGGGTGTCAGGAAGCTGCTATTTAAATGCCGGAGACTCACGAAACGAGAGTTGGGATGTCAGTTGTCTGGAGGCGCCAAATATTTTATTATTGATATTTGCAAGATGTATTTAATACATTAATACAATAATATGTATCTTAGTCGACTCTTTTAAGAGCCAATAAGAGACAGTATTATAGTAGAGGGCATGTTGCCCCTGCAATCGGAGACATTACACTGAAAACGAATATTTGCTAACATCCCAACTCCCCTGGAGGTCTGTAGACTTTAAGTAGCGTCTCCCTGGCGACAGCAAATGATATATAATATCCCAGAAATGGATTGTGTTGTGAGCGAAAGCGCTATTTATCTCTGATAGCGCTAGTAAGAGTGGGACTATTTTTTTCCCAAGATGGTCGGAGAAAAGTTTCACACAAACAGCTGCGTCGTTGAGAAACAGCGTATGATGAAACTGTTCGAAATTATGCTAGCTTGCAATGCTTAACGTTGTGTAGGGTTCCATTAGTCGATTCAAATTCTCCAGTTGGATGCGATTATACACAATGTCAAGGAATCATCAAAGACCAGAGTACAAAATGATCAATCTAATCTTAAAGTAAATGTTTATTGAGCAAACTGATTTAGAGACCATTATAACATGGAGTCCATTATGTGCTAGATAATGGTAGAGTACCACCTAACACAAGGCTTCCATTTAAAACACAATATTGTTTTCATTACCTCACATTGCTTTTTATTGTGGTGGCCATTTGAAATTGTAAGGTTGCTCCTGCAGTCAACTGGGAAGCCATACATTCTGACTCCCTTTTCTGAGCGTACAGTACATCCCCATGCAGCACACCCAACCACGATGAAAATGCTAGGTACAAGGACAAGACAGAACGCAGTCTTACAGATGTATAAAGGAAACACATTTCTTGTTAGCAAGTTACATTTAATGACAACATTTGAAAAGTATAAGGAAATTACTGAATTAGAATACAACTTTCATATTGGAGATGTAAAAAAATCTTATTCAAAATCGGGAGACAGATTTTTCTAAGGCGCTAGAATACGTAGATTTCATAGGACGTGACTAGCAAGCCAACTAATTTCATATTTTTATGAAGTTTACTGTAACTCATGAGTTATACAGAGGTCCCAAAAGTTGGACTACATTTTCAGCTACCAATACGCATATTCTTTAGTTAAGTAGTTACCAAAAAACAGTTTTTGTGGAGCTCTGTAATCGCTGAGTTTTTCCATTCATTTAAATCACCCGCTCGTCTATGTTTTGGAACTTTTTCTAGACGCATGAACCACGTGACCACATAGCTTTCCTACCATCAGTTGACGCAACTCCTATCTACGGCTCTGGCGCTAGACCCTATCAACAACTTTTGTCTTCCGCCATAGTATCTAGTTGTGGCGCACAGTCGCACAGAAGTGACGTTTGCAGTAAACACTGGGCTAAACAGGGATAGCGGAACATGGGATGAAGAGATTTTCTATAATATTTTTTAGATTTGGCGTCAACTGTTTCTCTCTACACTTTTTATTGTTCGCTGTATTTCTTTCTCTACAGTGTTTGTGTGTTCTGTCTATCGCTATGATTCCCGTGCCGCTCGTCGTTTGTGTTTTGGGCAGCTGGTGCTTTGTGTATCTCGCAGACGTGCTGCTGAAGGTAACGTTAGAAATCGCGGGTGGTCTGACTCAATGACTGTACATAACTTAATGTAATCTTAATATCTGACATCGACCAAGTGGGCTGTGCGATGGATCAATTCTACACAGAAATGTATTGTTATTTAGTCAATCAGCGTTTATATTTCTGTAACCTAGAAGTTATATATCTTGTAGCTAGCTATCTTACGTTTGTAACTGACATCTAACAAATAAACAAAGCGTGAACAAAGGTCACTTTGTATACCCACTTACCAGTCAGGTCTAAGCCAGGGTAGGGAGTTAGGGTTTGATCATTGCCTGAAGGTAGGAAAGAGAATCTCAATCGTAGGCAATATTCATAGGCTTGAAGTGGATTCAAACTTAAACTGGAAACATCCATAGAGTGCAAAGAATACCAGAATAGGAGAACTTGGGAAGGTTGAACTGCTGCATTCTCAATGAATTGCAGGGATTTGGTTGCACATACCAAGAGTGATTTGCAGTAATCTAGAAGTGAGATGACAAGTACCTGTGCTGCTTCCTGAGTGAGGTAAGGTTGTACTCTACGAATCTTGTAGAGCAAGAACATCCATGACCGAGTCACTGGATGGATGTTTGCAGACCGTGTTGTCTAGGGTCATGCCACAGTTCTTTAAAGGACAGGACACAGTTTGATGTCATCAATGATTGACATGTCCTGGAGCAGACAGGCCTTGCAAAATAGCGGCTCAATCTTGTTAAGTTTCAGGTGGTGTAAAAGGTGATGCATTTTGTCATCTGGGTGTCAGAAGGGAGGAAGGAGGGAAAAACATCTGTCATCTGTGATAAGAAAGATCATGTGAGGATTTGACAGAACCAAGAGACTTTATAGATATAAAAGAAGAATGTGTTTTGAGTCCTCTTGGTAACTAAGGGTCTAGCATCATTCTGACATTTTCTCTCTCAGTCATCCATCTCATTTCGTCATGGTTACGAGGCCTGGTTGGGAGCCAAGGGATTGTCTCTTTCTCCGTTCCATCTCCGCTGGCAGACTTCCCTCTTCAACCGCATCTTTGCACGCTGTGCACGAATCAACCCCCATGTCCTCTACCTCTGGTAAGATCTAACCCCCATGCCCTCTACCTCTCTTAAGGTTAGGTAAAATATGGTTCGGGTTATCTTAGGGGTTAGGTCAAATATAATTAGGGTTATCTTAGCGGTTATGTCAAATATAATTAGGGTTATCTTAGGGGTTAGGTAAAAAAGTTATTTTGAAGGGTACCAAATTGCCTGTCCTCACTTTTCTAGAAAAACGTACTTAATGTGTGTGAGCAGGTTTACCAGTGGTCTAGTATTTGGGGTGGTGTCTATGTGCGGGTCGGTGGTGTTGCTGGTGAGGACTCTACAGCAAACTCTCCATCAGATGACCTCTGACCTACAACCTCAAGGAGCCAATCAACAGACACTTCAGGTGGTGGTACGTACACACTTACTCTGTCTGTGTGTTTCTGTGTTTAAGTTCTATTTCACTAAGCAGTCAATAAAAACTAAAATCTCTTAGCATATCAATATCAATCAACATAATTATAGATAAGGGTTCAGATCTCTGCATTACACTTTGCTTTTTCCTCTGTGTGATTCATCTCTGTGTACAATTGAGTCTCCAAGAAGGACAATCAGACCTTGTGTTAGAATAGAGCCTATGTGTAGGGTACATCATGAAGGGTTAGGTTTAGGGCTAGGATTCATTCTTTCATGAAGGGTTAGGTTTAGGTTTTACGGCTAGGATTACTTCAGGCATAAAGGGTTCGGCTTAGGCTTTAGGGCTATCTTAACGTCAGTCATGAAGGATTAGGCTTTAGGGCTAAGATTACTTCAGTCATAAAGGGTTATGCTTAAGCTTTAGGGCTAGGGTAATTTCAGTAATAAAGGGTTAGACTTAGGCTTTAGGGCTATCTTAACGTCAGTCATAAAGGATTAGGCTTTAGGGCTAGGATTACTTCAGTCATAAAGGGTTAAGCTTAGGCTTTAGGGCTAGCTCAACTTCAGTCATAAAGGGTTAGGCTTAGGCTTTAGGGCTAGGTCAACTTCAGTCATGGGGTTAGATTGTTGATGTTAGGGTTACGAAATAGAAAACATATTTCTGCAATAGTATTAGTTTTTTGGTTCCCACAAGGACAGAAAGACATGTGTATGTGTGTTCCTGTTTTACAATCGTAGTGAGAGTAAAGTCCTTAATACGACAGTAATGCTTGGAACATTTTGCAAGGTGAGGATCTTTTGCTGGTCCTCACAAGAATTAGGCTTCAAATTATTTTTTATGTTGCTGAATTGCCTGTCCACACCTAGCTAGTAAAACATTCCTGTGTGTGTGTGTGTGTGTGTGTGTGTGTGTGCAGGTCCCAGGTGTGAATCTGCCTGTCAGTCAGCTGGCTTATTTCTTCTCTGCACTGCTGCTCAGTGGGGTCATACATGAACTGGGTCATGCTGTTGCTGCAATAAGGTGAGAAACATCCACTATATATAGACTGACAGACATGCTGTGGCTGCAATATGGTGAGAAACAACCACTATATATAGACTGACAGACCAGCTATGGCTGCATTAAGGTGAGAAACATCCACTATATAGACTGACAGACATGCTGTGGCTGCAATAAGGTGAGAAATATCCACTAGATATAGACTGACAGACATGCTGTGGCTGCAATAAGGTGAAAAACATCCACTAGATATAGACTGACAGACATGCTGTGGCTGCAATAAGGTGAAAAACATCCACTAGATATAGACTGACAGACATGATGTGGCTGCAATAAGGTGAGAAACACCCAAACTGACAGGTGAAGTAAATAACACCGATTATATTGTCATCATGGCACCTGTCATTGGGTGGGATATATTAGGCAGCAAATGAACATTTTGTCCTTAAAGTTGATTTGTTAGAATCAGGAAAAGTGGGCAAGCGGATCTGAGTGACTTTGACAAAAGCCATATTGTGATGGCTAGACAGAGCATCTCCAAAACTGCAGCTCTTAAGGGGTGTACCTGGTCTGTAGTTGTCAGTACCTGTCAAGTGGTCCAAGGAAGGAAAAGCAGTGAATCGGCAACAGGGTCCCGGCCAACCAAGGAAGGAAAAGCAGTGAATCGGCAACAGGGTCCCGGCCAACCAAGGAAGGAAAAGCAGTGAATCGGCAACAGGGTCCCGGCCAACCAAGGAAGGAAAAGCAGTGAATCGGCAACAGGGTCCCGGCCAACCAAGGAAGGAAAAGCAGTGAATCGGCAACAGGGTCACGGCCAACCAAGGTTCATTGATGCACGAGGGGTGTGAAGGCTGACCCATGTGGTTCGAAGGTGGCTTGGTCTGATGAATCACGTTTCCTTTTACATCACGTAGATGGCCGGTTTGTGTGCGTCGCTTACCTGGAGGACACATGGCACCAGGATGCATTATGGGAAGAAGGCAAGCCGGTGGAGGCAGTGTGATGCATTGGACAAAGTTCTGCTGGGAAACCTTGGGTCCTGCCATTCATGCGGATGTTACTTTGACATAAACCACCTACCTTGGCATTGTTGCAGACCATGTACACCCTTTCACGGCAACAGTATTCTCTGATTGCATTGGTCTCTTTCAGCAGGATAATCAGCCCTGCCACAGAGATGAAATGGTTCAGGAATATAGCGATATATCTGAGCTAAAGTAGTTTTACTTGAATGCAGTATTCATACTGTGTTTGCAGGGAGCAGGTGCGTGTCAACGGGTTCGGTGTGTTTGTGTTTGTGGTGTATCCTGGAGCATTTGTAGATCTGTTCACAACACACCTCAACCTCGTCTCCCCTGCCCAGCAGCTACGCATCTTCTGTGCAGGTAAGACACACACACACGTACACCCAAGCAAGATTGTTTTTAGTAGCTGCAGCTCCCCTCACCCACTCTACATCTTTGCTTCACTCACCCTACCCCCACCTGTGAACAGGTGCACGATTACCCTGAACGTGAGTTTGGTCACCAATACCATAAACAGTAGGAAGCCTTGAATGAGACGTACAGGGAATATGGTGTAACAAGGCGAATATCAGCCCATTTATTGTAGTTCCTCGTTTCAATATTCTTTCAATATTGTATAAAAAAGAAAAGACAAAAACAACACAAAACTGTCAATAATGCCGCTTCACGTATACACAACAAAACGAACAACAGAATTTGTATTGGCTGTGTCCGGTGTCCATCTGTGTACTGGCAGTAAATGAACACAGATTATCTCCCTGTACTTAGCTGGCCATCCCCCTACTACAAAAACAATTAGCTAGCTAAAAAAGACTGAATGGCTGGAAAAAGGTAGCAAAATAACTTCAGCCTTATGTAGTATCTGCTTAGTCTAGCACTCTAACAGCACAATGGAACACACAAGGCTTGGCGGTAGCAGTGAGGAGGTTATACAACAAACTAGACCAGGAGCTGTAATTATATTAAGTTGTGAAAATAAGTTTACTCCAAAATGTAGCATATATGTATATAGAAATGAATAACTGAAAATAAATCTCAAAAGTAATAAACATCGCAAAATTTATAAAGTACAACTTTACTACAAATATTGTTTAGCACAATTGTATTCATTTTTTAATTATATTATTTGCATGGTCTCATTCTGGAAAGTTTGTTTGAGTAGGTTGCTAGGCAAACAACGTTCAGTGAGGCTAACTGCCACCCACCCTACACCTTTGCTTCACTCACCTTACCCCCGTTACATACATTTCCCTCACTTACCCTACACCTTCATTTACCCTACACCCACCTTATACATTCCCCTCACCTACCCTACACCTTCATTTACCCTACACCCACCTTATACATTCCCCTCACCTACCCTACACCTTAATTTGTCCTACACCCACCTTATACATTCCCCTCACTTACCCTACACCTTCATTTACCCTACACCCACCTTATACATTCCCCTCACTTACCCTACACCTTCATTTACCCTACACCCACCTTATACATTCCCCTCTCTCATCCTACACCCACTCCTGATACGTCGGGGGGATTGATCTTTTGTAGTGTGCGGTGTCAAAACGGAAGAGCCAAAAACTGATAAACTAATCTATATTTATGTTCTCTCTCTAGGGGTGTGGCATAACTTTGTGCTGTGTGTGGCAGCATTATGTTTCCTTTTCCTGTTGCCTGTCTTGCTGTTTCCTGTCTACTACACCGGGGCTGGAGCCCTTGTCACTGACGTGGTACAGGTTGGTGGGATTCCAACCAGCTGATTTTTCTCTGAGGTAATTGACTAGTACTGCTTGGTTAGTGTGTGTAACTGTGTGTATAACTGTGTGTGTGTCAGGGCTCCCCTGCAGATGGTCCTAAAGGTTTGTCTGTGGGTGACATGGTGACTGCGCTGGAGGACTGTGATGTCAGAACTGTAGAAGACTGGCATTCCTGTCTGACTCTCTCCTCACACAACCCACAGCTGGGGTACTGTGTTTCCTCACTTGCCCTTCAGCCAAGCTGGGCCCACAGCCGAGGTAAATACACACACAACTGTACCCCGACTCACCTACTACTACACTCAATCTACACTCAACTGAGATCCCTTGCAATGTTTTTTCAGGCCTTTAAGAAGTATAGCAAAGGGCTCAGTTCCATATCATTGGAAAAAGAGGGGGTAACATCAATTGCATCTGTAGAATGTCATCCTTTGCTGCTTGCTGGCTTGAATCTGATTATACTCTAGTAATTTAACCGTTTACATTAATGATATTGGTCTGTCAGTTGAAGGTTGTTACCTGCATCTTTATGCAGATGACACTGTGTTATGGATCTTTCTTTGACATGCAGGCTGTGCAAGATGGTCTTTTCTCATGTCTGTTGCAGGGTCTTTCCTTATATCATCTTAGGGTTCAGTTCTGCTAGAAACCCTTGGGCAGGTTAGCATACTTCTTCACCTGTCAGAGTAAGAGGCCACAAATGGAAACTACGTAGCCAAGTGACCACAAAGTGACTGAACCCACACAGAGACAGTGACTGAACCTACACAGAGACAGTGACTGAACCGACACAGAGACGGTGACTGAACCGACACAGAGACGGTGACTGAACCGACACAGAGACGGTGACTGAACCGACACAGAGACGGTGACTGAACCGACACAGAGACGGTGACTGAACCGACACAGAGACGGTGACTGAACCGACACAGAGACGGTGACTGAACCGACACAGAGACGGTGACTGAACCGACACAGAGAC
>JACXGK010013697.1:0-12546 GCA_016801125.1 Novumbra hubbsi
CGTCACCGGCCTTTTAGGTGCCATCGTACTCGTATGTCCTGTTTTCCCATGTCCTGTGAACACACCCTTCCTGATTACCCGCCAGCTGCATCTAATGTAGTTGGCTACTTAATCCCCTGTGTGTCTTGTCTCTGTGTCCGTGATTGTTTCCTGTTATGTGTATACGGTCGTAGTCAGTTGTACTACACCCTGGTACATTCCAGTCTGAATAAAGAGCCTTTTTGAGTCAACCGCCTGCGCATTGGTCCGCTTCCTGAAACACCTCTGACACTGGCAGATTGGGATGAGTGTGACGTTCACAACGAAACAAACATGAAGTCTCTATCATCAATTCTCATTCATATTTTTAAGATAATGTGATTAGCACTACATTAGCATTTAGTTGACCGAGCCTTCCTAATTTCCAAATGGTAACAAAGAACCCAAGTTACTCAAAAGTACTTACAGATCGTATTAATTTTATTTAGCTACAATTAACTCCTTTGCTCTGCACATCACACCTGCCCTGTTCTCATCCTACTGATGTTTACTCTCAGTGCCTTGGGAGGACTTGACATTCTTTCTCAGAGTGAACTGGTGAGCCCTCAGAAGCATATTTCCCATTTTCTGCTTCACTGAACTGGTAGTCCCAAATAACCCAAACACCATCATTTAGTCAGACCCGTTTTTTTACTCTTCTACCTACCAACCACGGTGTTGGCTGCCGAGGTGAGGTTTGACTGCTTACTCTCCTAGGCGGGCATGAATTAATGCCTGAGTTGTTTGTGCCGGCACTTATTGGGGTAAGCTCTCTTCCTCAGAAGGGGAGCAGGGTTCGGTTATTTTATGCTGAAGACTGCCTCAAGGTAGGTAATATATTTAAAAAAGTGTCGGGGGTTGGTGATGCTCTGGGATCTCTATTTCAGTTTCTCACCTCAACTATTCTCGTTCCCAGCATGGTGACAGAAGTAGGGTGTCAGCTTAGAGAGCCCTAGAGTATTTATGCCTCCTCTAAAAGCCCTGCAGACTGGTCTGTGGGGTTTTCTGTCTGTACGTTTACGTGTGTGTCCGTTTCTGTAATCTCTCTGATGATCCATCCCACCAACCAGCAGGTCTGAACAGGAGGCCGCTGTGCTTTTATATTCTGTGAAAATCTGGAGAGAATGGATAGGGAGGAAAAAGTCTGGCTTTGAGAGGTCTGGCTGTGAAGCTAGGACTGGTGCTGAATCTTTGAGCTCCACTTTTATAGCCAACAACTGCCAAAACAAAAAAGGAGAAACAAGCACACCTCTAACGACACAATGACCAAAACTGGAAAAGAACCCAAACAAACTTCAACTGTAGTATTTCAGGTTCAGACAGTTAGCTAGGGAAACTTCTGCAGCTTTTATTCACATTAGCAAAATCCTATACAAGCATAGTATCTATATATAAGACACCTATGACCCCATGATTTTGGGAATTGAAAATAATTGCTTTTCATAATTAATTTTGTCCCCCAATCTATGACATTATGTGGTAAGTGGTTTACTATAAACGGGAACAATTAATTATGAAAAGCAATTATTTTAAATTCCGAAGAATGGAGTTTAAGAATAAAACCAGTATGTTTACCCAGCTCTGAGAACAAAGGCACCAGGGGCTTATGTTGATAGACAGAAATCCTGAGTCCAAGTAACTAAACCCTGTCTATTACCCTTGTGACAACTCTGCCAGAAACTTTGATCTTTTTTATTTATCCACACTACTCAAGTCAAGATGGAAAAAACACACACTGACTAGTTTTCGGAAGTTTTATATAAAGAATTTAACACACACAAAAAAAGACACATGCATGCCACATGAGAACAGCATAGTATTACGACATACAGATTCAAGACAAAACAGCCAAGGGCATTATACAGATAATTAATTATTTATTACCAATCAACAGTAACTAAAGTACAACTCACAGGCACTTGAGATGAGGACATGGTAAACAAGAGACTTACACAAGCTCATGTACATAGACAATGAAACTGACCCCTGAAGTACAAATGCCACTACTAAATGTGTTCAACATGAGATTCCTTCAAAGTGCACAGCAAACAGCGAATACTCATATGTCTACATTAGGGCTTAACCGCAAACTCCAAAAGTGCTTCGAACAATTATCAACAAGCTACATTAATTTCATGCCAATTTAAAGCACCAAAGTATTCATGTAGGAAAACAAACAAGCTAGTATGCACACTTTCTACATAATAGCTAAAGAAATAACCGAAGGAGAACCCAGTAATATCTGGGACCGCTCAACAATCATGGCAGGTAGGTCAATGAGGTATAAGGATTTTCAACAGGCCAATTTGAAGATACAAAAAATTATAACAAATCTATTAAGAATATTTTGTACCCAAATTAATAAAAAAAATTACATTTAATGTTTTTTGTGTTTTTTTCATCTAGATGAATTGGCTGTGGCCCTAACAAATGTCATGTGGTGTGACCTTGATTTATCTTAAAATTAAAAAAAATTCCTTAACATGCATTTTTTTTTTATACAATTCTCAGTAATATAAAGTGTTTAGAAACAAAGTATTGGCATTTGTTGTAAGTTGGTATGAATAACAATCTAATTTTATTGTTCTAAAATGTCAGTCGCCCATGATTAAATTTAGTTAACAGACTTATTTTACACTCAAAATCACAAAACTGATATATATTTTTTTTAATACTATTCACTTGAGCATAATATATCTGGGATTAATATTTCAGCCACTAAATGTTTATATTCTATTTGAATTTAATTCAGTAAAACAAGATAAGTGGTTGTTTCTAATGACATAACGTCCTCAAATCGTAAAAAATGTAAAGAGATCACAAATCTCATACAAAAATAGATAAAAACCAGATCTTAAAACCCTTTCACAGGACACAAACTTTTTTTTAATCCTTGAGGCCACAATTAAGTTATTTTCACCCAACTGCCGCATGGAACTAACCTGGACTTCCTCTCACACAACCTCCAGGACCTGGCCTACATGTGGAAGCTCATCATGGAAGCTTACAAACACAAGCATGCAACTCAAGTCTTGAAGACGTATTCTCTTGGTGGCTCAGGAGTGCTTGAGGAATCCTCAGTGTGGCACATGGTGTCCCTCAGGTCTAATTTTCTCTGGTGGGTAACATAGGCATGTCTTCACTTCAATATCCTGCTCTTGCTGCAGAATTAACACACTGCCTATGGCGAGCAGTTTTTACTTTGCTTGGCAGTGGCATCTGGTAAAATAGATAAAGAGTTGAAAAAAAATAATGAATGCATAATAACTGCATAATTACCTAAGTGAAATTACATGCTCTAAATATTTTTGGGGAATTTTTATCATGATATTGTACCAAGAATAAACATGATTATATTTGAAACAATGACTCCAATTGCATACAAATCTATTCCAAATACTACTAAAATAAAGTACTTTGTGTGTATAAATCATCAATTGAATATAAAAGTATAAAAACGGCCAATCTAGGAGATATATCGATCATGAAAAACACTCTGCAATGGTCGCACCACATGATATTTGGACACACCACATGATATTTTCATGTTTAGTTAAAATATACAGGCAAATAATTGGCCACATAAACAAAACAAGCTTGCTTCCCACAAAAAGTCACTTCAAATCAAATTAATTATTTATAGAAAAAAGTAATATTAATAGATTTTTTCTAAATTTGAGAAAGAGTTACAAACCTGCTTACTGCTTCCATGGGTTCTTGGCAAACTAGTATATGATGCAATGTCCTGTCTTTAAATGGATTATAACATAAGTCCCAAAGCGGTCATTTCTTGATGGTCACACTACATGATATTTCATAAAATGTACATGAACAGTTTCTATATTATGATGTAAATAAATACAAATGCTTTGTAATTTTGTACAGGACTACAAAACACTTTGTAAATCATGCCAAATAGGGCAGCAGTCATTGCCGGACGGTCGCACAACATGATATTTTGACACTTTAAATATTAGAAAATGTACAAATAAAGAATGGTTTTCATAAAGTTAAAGTGAATAAATATATTGGAAAGGTTTTTTAAACTGTAGAAAATGCAGTTGGACAGAAAATGTAGGTGTCATGTCATTGACACAGGCACCTTATACTGGCAGGACTAAGAATCTGCATTGATCTGGCAAGTAGTGATAGGAAGGACTGAGCATAGAGTGGTGTTGTTCAGGAAATGGGTAACAGGTGCGCTTAATGGGTAGACAGGGTGGAATGAGTGGAGTGGCATACCAGGGCCTAGAGTCAGCGCCAGAAAACAACGGAAAATGGAAAAAACAGAAGCGTTGTCTGGAAAGTGTAATAGCAATGTTTGCATTTGTGTGGTTTGTTGGTAGCAAGTGGAGTCTTTTTTACCGGTCCAAAAAGTTTGGGTTTGCTTGTGTGTGTGTGTGTGTATAGATTTTATCGGTCAGATTTCTTTCAAGTGTCAAGGAAATAAGGCTAGGCATACAGACAGTATAGACCAGTGTGTCTCAACCCTGCTCCTGGACTCCCCCTGCCCTGCATGATTTAGATCTCTCCCTGCTCTGTCACACCTGATTCAAATGATCAGCTCATTATGGAGTCCTTCATGAGCTACATCAGGTATGTTTGGGCACGGATAGATCTAAAACATGCAGGGCCCGGGGGGCGCCCGATTATTTATATAAAATTTCAGTGTTAACATATGAGAAGTGCTGTCCCCTATGAGGGTCCATGTGGGCCATAATTCAAACTCACTTCTCAAACACACCATTGAAAACCTTTTGCCTCTCACCAACAGTACTGAAATACACTCACATTCACTTCTAAACACCACTCACACATACTAGTGAAAGTCAAACATGACACAATGAAAACTGAAAACCTCTCATACTCATACAACTGAACATGTTAACTCTCACATTGACAACTGAAAATGAAACCTCTCGCATATACAACTGAAAATGTTACCTCTCATAAACAACATAAAATGTTACCTCTCACATACACAACTGAAAATGTGACCGCTCACATTTTCAGTTGTGTATTTGAGAGGTAACATTTTCAGTTGTGTATGTGAGAGGTTACACAACTGAAAATGTAACCTCTCACATATACAACCCAATCTGAAGTACAATGATTTTAAAGCAGGACGTAGGTTTGTTAATTCAGGAAGTTGTTATCCAACACAAGTGTACAAACTAAACTACACAGTTCATGACTTCAAAAAACATCCTTTTAAAAACAATTCTTCTGTTTTTTCAAGTGCAGATCTAAAGATTTTTGGTAACGGGTAACCAGGAAGACATTTGAGAAGTACTCTAAACTGCATTGATTGCATTAGGAGAGAATGAGTGGGAGATTTTGAATAGGAGCCTGTATCGTGAGCTTGATCACCACACAAGGACATTTTCAGGACTTCTTATGGAATCCAGAACTGTTTATAGCCCAATCCATGAAGAATATTTAGTTACAATGGAGACATTGTAAGAGAATATTTGGCTAATCAGAGACAGAGTGACTGCTAACATTGGAATGATGCCAAAAACTATTGTTAATAATTTGCCTGGTCGTCCTGATTATAACATTACAAATGAACATATTTCGCACTTCTTATCAGTGGGAATGAATTGGAATACAATTGCAAACTGCTTTGGAATCTGCCGCCACACCCTGCACAGACATAGGAAATACCTTGAAGTCCAGAGTTTAGACTACAACCTTATGACAATTCAAGAGTTGTATCAAATTGTGAGTGATGTACTGCAGAGGACACCCAATGCTGAAGAGGCCTATATCATTTGTAGCCTAAAATCAAGGGGATTAAGGATCCAAAGGTGGCATATTAGACAGAGTCTATGTAAGGTTTACCCTACTGAGAGGTCTATTTGCAGGAGGCATGCTGTCTACTGACGAATTTAGACATCAAATGAGTTATAGTAAATTCAATAAAACGTAATTTGGTAAGGTCTAAATAATCTTTTAGTATGATTTATGTGTAAGGGAATTTCTACTTACATTATTTTCTCCTTTATGAATATTCTCAAATCCCTCCAACTCTTTCACTGTATTGTAGTGGGATCTTTTCATATTACCCATATAGGCTCTAATCACACACACATTTGCTTACACACATACTGTTCAGTCATTACCGTGTGTCTCATTTTGACCTTCCAGAAATGTTAAAATCTGTAAAAAAAAAAGGTACTACAATAATACTAATGTTTATAATTACATTTTACTATTTTATAGGCACTTTGACGGTAACCACAAGCTGGTATAATGGAGAATGGTTTTCCATAGTTGTCTAGACGGATATGGTAGATGTATAATTGGTTTTTCCTGTCTAGATAACAGAGCATCAAGTGTATTGTCATTGTTTGTGAGTGGGGTACATCATTTTGGATTACCATCTAGAGTAAGATGTGATCATGGGATGGAGAATATAATGAATGCTCTTTTCATGCTTTAAAGAAGGTGACTTAATATGCGAAGTGTCGTAGCACAATTGTTTGTTCACAACCAAAGCATTGAAAGGCTATGGGCAGAATTAGAGTAGTAAGTAGACATTTTTTAATTATATGGAGTCTGTTGGTATACTGGATTCACTAGACAAGTATCATTTGTTTTGTCTACATTATATATATTTGTCTAGAATTAGAACAGTTACAACAGACTTCATTAATCAGTGTAACCACCATGGACTCTCCAGACAAGGGGGTCAAACTCCACTAATGCCAGCTTTGGCACACAGGCATAATTAACAACATGGGACAGGGAAACACAGCCTTGGATCTCATTTTTTATACTAACGAGGTCTATGACAAATAAGGACCTCTACCTGAAGTCCACACAAATAACAATGTTAGTATCCCAGATCTTGTCACTGTTAATGAGACACTGACTCAAGCAATACAGCAAAATGTTGATCCAATACAGAATGACAGAAACTTTGAGATCAACTTATTTTGTTCTCTTTTGCATTTTCTCCAGCAAAACCATAACTGTAATATTTCAATACAGTGGTAAAGGATAGCCATGGAAATTATATGTAGGGCCAAGACAAACTGTTTATATATTAGCGAGTTAAATTAGCAACATCTGAGTCCAATCACACTAAGAAAGTGCTTGCCAAATTCAAAATGCACCCAACAAAACATGAATTAACTTGAGTTATAGCAGGAAAAGACTGGGTGAGTTAAAGCATTTTTCCTTGACCGTGTTTAGAGACAATTTAAAATTGCAAGTGTTTCGTTAGATATACTAAGACTTACCTGTAATTTATACTGAGTAAACTAAAACAGTACAGTATACATGTGACGTTGACAATACAAAATACTTTTTACTTGTTCTAATGTAAATAACCAAATAAACATATTACTTAAAACTTTGTCAAATAGTTTTTTAATATTGTTTCAAAATGTGTTAACATTTTATTGTAATTATCTGTCTGGCAGTCCTGCCGCCAACAAGATTGTATTTTACTGGTTTCAACATGGACTATGTACAATGACATCACAACTGAAATAACATGTTAAATACATCCACTATGTCTTCACGGCCAAACTCTCAATGTATCCATATCTAGATGCCCTCTTCACGTTCAAACAGAAAGACATCAACCATAAAACTAACAGGCCTCAAATAAAAGACTGCTTTAGTTGGGGATTTTTTTATGATTTTAGTCGATTCAAAATCTATATTCATTATTTTACTAGAAAAAAATATACATTCTCAAAGAATTTAACAAAGTAGAATGTTCTTGTGTGTATATATATATATATATATATATATTAAAATCAACATATTATGGCATAATGTGAACTGTAAACAAAACTACAGTGTAGTCATTCTTTAAGGGCCCAATCCCAATGTTCCCCTTATACCCTAAGTCCTGAACCCACACAGACTTAATTAAGTCACCTGGTAAGTGATTGGGTGCAAGAGCCTGCAAGGGCTCAAAATAGGAATGGGACAGCACTATAGTAATGTTGTTAAATCAAATCTGATGAAAGCATAATTGGAATTTTCAAACTACACACAGTTTTATATGAACTATCAAAACTGAACTTTGTGTTTATACTAACATGTAAACTTTTTTTTCTAAACATAATGACGTCAGAAATTTTAAGATTGAACATGAAAATCAATTTATTGCGTTAAGCATACACTTTTACCATGTTTAAAGCAATTTATTCATACGATTCAATTTCTTATTTGCATACTTATTTGAGCCTTCTTATCTTTTAACACTAGAAGTGCCAGAGCGGGCAAAGTTAACCCAGTGAAGAGGAAAAAAATATATATCTTTGCTCTTGATCAAATTCCAGGACCCTGCTTTTTAAACTTTTCCTAGGTATGTGTGTTTTATCACCAAGTATTTTTACATTTTCAAAATCACACCGGGAAAAGCTGATTGAAGACCATTTAATTCCTGTTCAATGTTATATCTTTGCCGGGTGTGCATTAGGCAATTTTTTCCCCTGCATTCCAAGGCTGCAATTCCCTTTTCTATCAGCAGTCTTCTGTTATTTAGAAGAAAAAACATTTTTGTGAATAAATATATAGATCAATGGTATTCAATTAAAATGTAGAACGGTCCAGCTAGACCAAATTACTTCATACAAAGGTCCGGAACATCATGTCTTTCTTGCGTTATGATTCAGTGCCATAGATATTGAAGTAGTGTAGTAGTTGTGTATGTAGAAAACAACTGACTCTCAAATAAAATAAAGTGTACAATTCAATAATAATAATACATATAGCTGCAAACATCAATTTGGGTAACTGTAAAAAATTTTACTAAAAGCATTCGTGGGTCTTTGAGAGGTAATGAGGGATGTAAAAGAATGAAACTCGATGATTATTGGTCGGACGAAATGAAAATAATAAATTCTGAGAGATCATGCTCTATCTGCGCTTTGATGACAAGACTGCCCACCTTGTGACGGATACATTTGCGATGATATCAGAGGTATTCGATTAGTTTGTGAAACAGTGCAGTGAGAACATATCTGTAGTAGATTAACAACTTTTTCCTAACAAGGGGCAGTGTCGCACTACACAATAAATGGCCAATAAACCGGACACATTTGGCATTCAATTCTGGGAAGCCCCTAACAAAATATATGTTGAACGTACAACGCTATATATGGAAAGATGACTGGCTGGTCAGCGGTTAGCGGACAATATTGGTATGCGTCTGCGAAAAGGAGATGGGAAGTCAGCGTTCAGGGAACAAATCTTGTGAGCTCTGCCAGACATTTTAGCAACTTAACTTGACTTGAGACCAAATCTATTGATTCGCGATGCGGTCTTTAGGTGGGGGATGGGTGCATTCTTTACTAGCTCAAACAAAGAAACCCTGAGCACAATGCAATGGCCTAAGACTAACCTATTAGAACACGGGTGTCAAACCAGTTCCACGGAGGGCTGAGTGTCTGCAGGTTTTCACTCTCACCTTGTACTTGATTGATTAATTATGTCACTAATTGGTTATGTCTACCCTCACCTGTTTGTTTAGGTCTGAACTGGGAAACAATTAACAGGAGAAAACAAAAACCTTCAGAGACTTGGCCCTCCGTGGAACCGGTTTTACACCCCTGTATTAGAGTATCCACACACATCCATTAAATTGCTCATTTTCATATCAGGTGATTTTACATGAATGTAAATGTAATAGCTCCTCCTTGTCCCGCCTATTGTGTAGTAAGGAGATGAGTGAAAATTAAGGTGAAGATATTATGTATAACACATTCTATATGTTATATTATGCGTTATTTTCTCTTCCACTTTGGTTCCCTGTTTATTAAGTTTGTTTTTCAATTGGTGGAACATGTTTGATGTACTTTGTTGCTATAATGTTACTTGTTTTATTTAATGATATTTGGGTTTGGTGAGCAGGTCGATTTATTGTGAAATTTAAAACGTAACACGGACATTGGCCATAGATCAACAGCAAAGTGAATGCGCAAGACGTTTACCGGTTTTATTTTCTGAATGTAATCACAGTTAACAAAATAGTTCCATACAAATTACTTTCCTAAGAAATAGTCTTGCCTACATGCACATGTTCATACCAATAATGAAAACACACGCTAATGCTCAACACACATCACAGACATAGCTGCTGCTGTTTGTTTTTTGTCTGTGGCTGCACCTGCACCTATGTACATACACATTAATTACCATGTACTCCACGCACATCTCCTTAGTAATGGAGTCTAAGTATCCAAGTTGTATTTGTTCTGTTTTATTGGCAATTATACCACTGTAACAAAGAAAGTAGGACTTAATTTAGATATGACATTGCGAGGCATGGCTGTTGACTATAGGCCGTATTTCTAATCCTTTTGCTTCAGTAAAGCTGTATGATATATATTAATCCACTGCTTGTTAGTCAACTAAATCAAATCAATGGACTGGTATGCCTATTTAGCAACAGTTCAAACATTAAACCTATACTGTAAATGTCACGGCCTCGGTGAGTGACGGAAGAAACTGTGAATTTAATACTACACAAGACAAACAAAACACGAGCTAGACACAAAATTAAAAGGTGCTGAAACAAGCAGCAAAACAAGTATATCTAACTAAACATAAAACACACTGTGCAAACTTAAAGATAAAACATGTAGAGCAGGGGTGGGCAAACTACGGCCCGAGGGCCAAATGCGGCCCGCGAGGCTGTCCCATCCGGCCCACGGAATGTAATAAAATTATTTTGGGGGGAATTAAAAAAACAACTCACCAGCCCATTCTTATACATCTGAGTCAGAATTTTAACTATTTACACCTTATATGGGATCTACTGTACATATGTAATGTATGTTTTAACTTCTGGCATCCAAATCAATTATGATTAACAAATTACAAAAACAAATGTGGCCCTCCATTTCATTTCAAAATCCTGATGTGGCCCCCGAGCCAAAATATTTGCCCACCCCTGATGTAGAGTATCCACAGGACATTAACCATAAACAAGTTAGGACCGTGAACGGTGTAAAGTGCACAAACAATAAACCACCCCGAGTGTGGCAAAAAAAAAAACGAACTTACTGGCAACAGCTGTCTCTGACTGAGGAGTCCACAACAGTGGCATAGAGGAGGCTAGAGGCACCTCTATGTTTCATGCCCTGACTGTGAGCCCCAAGGCACAGATATGGCCAGGGGCCCCAAGCCAGGACATGACAGTAAAGGCACAAGATTGCACAAAGATGTATGGATTATTATAGTTGCTGGAACATCCCCCTCTGGAATTATAAACAAAAACAAATTGTAACTGAGCTCTCCAACTTTTTCTACACTCTAATCCCAGAGACAGAGATGGGGTATTTGGGCATGTTTTGATCAACGCCAGACAAGTGTCGATCTGGGCACAACCCAAGTCAGGTAAAAGTCAATGCACAAAATAACAGCGTCGTTCTGAGCAATGACATTCTTATGACATGGCACGAGTCATCCCAGAGTAATAAAGTGTTAATGAAGAAAGAGGGTTCCTACATCTAAAACCAGCCCTCGTTTCTGGTCAGCTGACACCTTCTGTCCAGGTATATAACCCAACAATATTGATTTGAAGTGAAGTTGCTGTGCATGACTTATCATCCACACTGAAATAGAAGCAATCCTTCCTACTTCTGCCAGGTACTGAAACGACAAAGGGACAAGGATTTAAATAAATTTTCTTTACCTGACCTACAGTGAATGATGTCTAGGCCAAAACATGAACTATAGGCATTGTCATAAGAGAACTGATTCACCAATCGAGCCTCCTAGAACACCTTTTTACTGCTACAACTAAACAACGAATCTTGTCGTTCCAGCTACAAGCCACACCATCCCAATAGCTTATGATGCATGTATGTTGTTAAAATGAAAGTTGAAACTGTGTGAAGGTTTAAACGTTCACCAAAGTAACTATTGCTTGCAGACAATAGCCTATTACAGCAATCCATGTCTGTTGATTAACATCCTGTCATAATTTGTCTAGAGCGTCCCTTAATACACAGCTAACCAAAAGCCACCACTAATAGGTAACAAAATGTCTGTGGTAAACCTTTAATCATTTAATACATACCCTATTGCATTCCCTGTGGGCAGCAAGTGTTAGTGACTTATTAGAGAGTCCCTGTGGAGTTCAAGGAGTGTGCTCATTTGTTAATCAGTGGGCATGTCAATCCTGTCTGATAACTGTCACATTGCTTGTTGGTCATATCAACAAGTGACAGTCACACATACACACAAGCTTTTAGCTGATGTGTCTGTTTTTAATTAGATGACGCCTCATTGATCCTAAGGCAGAGAATGCTCGGTTCTTCTAATAGAAGGGGGCGACAACCACTATCTTATTGTTTATAGTGTTACGTGCCCACCTCCTTGATGGTACCTAACTAGTGAGCTCGCTGGAGGTGGGGGAACGCAACGGCCGGTGTCAAAACCCTATATAGGTGGGTGACTGAAAGAATACTAGAACAGACAAGTAGGTTGTGGTTTTCGTCCCTCACGGGGAATATATTTGCATTAGCAACAGTGATTAACATACATACACATTATACA
>JACXGK010013698.1:0-12576 GCA_016801125.1 Novumbra hubbsi
TAACGGGTTGTGGGGACTGGGCCCTAACGGGTTGTGGGGACTGGGCCCTAACGGGTTGTGGGGACTGGGCCCTAACGGGTTGTGGGGACTGGGCCCTAACGGGTTGTGGGGACTGGGCCCTAACGGGTTGTGGGGACTGGGCCCTAACGGGTTGTGGGGACTGGGCGCTTAACGGGTTGTGGGGACTGGGCCCTAACGGGTTGTGGGGACTGGGCCCTAACGGGTTGTGGGGACTGGGCGCTTAACGTTGGATGCGTTAACGAGGCACCACCACACTCCGTCACGTGGCAGGTTACCTTTGCATGTCCGTACACCAGTTTACCACAGTCCACTTTGTGCCGCTGACGTCTGAGACTTACTGGAGACGGCAGACTAGGTACCACTGAGGGGAAGTAGTGGCTTTTCCTGGGGTCCACACTGAACGTGGATAAACCTATGATACAATGATGTGCCTGAAAATTCACACATTTACTACAAAACAATTAAACTAAAAACTGTGTGTGTGTTGTTTAGTCACTGTGTGTCAGGTGTAGGCTTTGGGAAGGGCCAGTACGAGACCCCGGGGGCAGAAGGGCCAGTGATAGACGAGGACAACGCCCTCTCCCCCGAGACCTGCTACGAGTGTCAGATCAACGGATATCCCAAAAAGCACGGGCGCAGAAAACGCAATGCCAATGGAACCCAAGCCATGGAGGTAGGAGGGGGCTGCACTACCCGGTCTGACCACTGGGGGCAAATGTGCTTTTTCAATCCACTGTTGGATTTGTATTTTAGTTTTAATGCCCACCAGGAGATTTCTAGATTCATGTAAAGTGTATCTGTTGATGGACCTTTTCCAATAGTCATGTCTTATTATTTTTTTTACCAGTCATTAGTTACAGTTGCTTCTAGGACGACCACTTATGTCAAACTATAGTTTCCCCCCTGGAGGCCAGATGGTGTACAGCGAGGTCAGCAGAACTGTTTAAATTTTCTCACGGTCAAAATCAATAAGGAATGTTCTATTTCGTTAATGTCAATGAAGTCTAACTTCTTGACACATGCTCGGCTAGTTAGACCCAACGGTGTAAATCATTGACACATGGCAGGTTAGTTCCTCCACGGTGTAAATCATTGACACATGGCAGGTTAGTTCCTCCGTGGTGTAAATCATTGACACATGGCAGGTTAGTTCCTCCACGGTTTAAATCATTGACACATGGCAGGTTAGTTCCTCCGCGGTGTAAATCATTGACACATGGCAGGTTAGTTCCTACGCGGTGTAAATCATTGACACATGGCAGGTTAGTTCCTCCACGGTGTAAATCATTGACACATGGCAGGTTAGTTCCTCCGCGGTGTAAATCATTGACACATGGCAGGTTAGTTCCTCCGCGGTGTAAATCATTGACACATGGCAGGTTAGTTCCTCCGTGGTGTAAATCATTGACACATGGCAGGTTATTTTCACACGGCAGGTTTGTCAGCTCAGTGTAACCCTGTTGATTACCTCCTCAGGTGAGCCTGGCCAGTCTCGACATGGACCTCCCACTCTCCCTGCTCCTCAACGTCTCCCAGCTCCTCCCCGAGGAGCACATCCTGGAGCTGGTACCGGCCACCCGGGTCCTGGCCGGCCACGTGCGCTACTTCATCGCCACCGGTAACCATGACGTCCTGTTTCACATCCGGGAGCGTGACGGACGGAGCTCCCTGCATAGCACCCGGAGGAGGGGCTCTCCAGGGGAGGAGTACACCTTGGAGATTGCCAGTTCCTCGATTTACGGCCAGGTGCAGCTCAGGGAGTTGGAGGAGCGCTGGGACCGGGACTACCTCACGGGGGAGTTTGGGGAGAACCTCAGCGTGAGGCTGCACCTCCGGCTGCTGTAACCGTGGAGGCTGGAGCCGGAAGGGTAAACCACATGGCTTAGAGGGTGGTGCTGGTCCAGGTCAGTGCCACTTTGAAGGCTAATGTCCAGTGGGTGGAGAGGTGTCGGTGTTGGACCTCAACGTATTGTGAGGGACCTCTGCCAGGACAGTGAATCTGGAGTGCAAGACTTTACATCTCCGGGTGGTCGGGGCGACCTTGTCCTGTTGCTCCACGGACGTGAGGGAACCAAGTTCCTTCTGAAAGTCCACATGCCAATGAATCTGTATTCCATCTTGAGCTTGTTGTGAATGTAGAAGGATGCTTTGGTGCCTGTTACATGACAATGTCACGGTGATCCGTGATCTATAGGGATCACTCCTTGGTTACCCAGACTCGGGTCTTGGTGGATTAATTTTAGGAAAACGACATCATTATAAATAATAGTAATCAAACAATGTGTATTCTTACATATGTACATATTAACAATCAACTATCGTCAAAGGATTTTTTTAAATATTTATTGTATTACTAAAAAGACTGTATTTAA
This sequence comes from Novumbra hubbsi, assembly GCA_016801125.1. Classification (NCBI taxonomy): domain Eukaryota; kingdom Metazoa; phylum Chordata; class Actinopteri; order Esociformes; family Umbridae; genus Novumbra; species Novumbra hubbsi. Next base: position 2,394 of record JACXGK010013698.1, read on the forward strand.
AAGAAAACTTTTTTATTTCTTCATTTACTTACTATGTTAAAAGCATTCATCAGATGGATTTTTTTTTCCAGCAGAATAAATAAATAAAGCCACTCGGCTATATAAATAAAAATTAAAGAACAAAGAGAATTTGGACCTATAACATTTTTATAATAATTATATTGTTTTTCATATTAATTATAGTCTAATGCTTAATCATTCAAACCTTTAACCAAAGAGAGAAGTGATTTACATAAATAATATTTTTAGTAGTGTAAAAAGTTATGTAAAACATTTTAGTTGGATGTATTATTCTGGGTCATATACATAAGTTTTTTTTTCATTAAAAAGCTTCTAATTTCTTTTAGGAAACTGTCTTTGTGGTCTTTTTGGTTGAACGACTAAATTACTTGAATATTACCCAAGATGCATTAGGTTTACTTACCACATAGGTGGCAACCAATCAAGCAGGACCTGTACTCAAACATTCAATAATCCATGGTTGTTTAACTGCAGTGCAATGAAATACTTGTATCTGATTGTTAGTAGTGTGTAAATTATAATTTGTCCCATAAAATACAATACAAATGAATAAACAAAGCCCATTAAATTGTTACCTGACTCCAAAGACCAAATCATGACAAGGAAATGAGCAATCAAGCAATTAATGCACAGAGTTGAATGAAAGAAGGGATCTAAAAATGGAATCAGTTTGTCATTCAGATTTACTCCCCACTGTATAATGATAGAATTATACCAGGCATATTCTTATAGTACTAACAGGGACTAAAAGAGACAAGGGATCTGAATGGGAGGCCATGGCCCATTGCTGAGAGATGGAGAGGTAGCTGGATGACTCAACCTTACCCACAGGTAACCCTAGGTAGCTGTTGAGATGTGAGCCTTTCAGAAGTTCACACTTCAGTAAATACCCTGAAGATGCGTTGAGAATCTCTCCAGATTGTCCCAAAGTGTAAATAACCTAAGGTGTGTGTGCATTGGGGTTTGACAAGCACACATTTCTGAGACACACACACAATAATCATTGCATACAGGTGATGAGGAGTGTGTTTGTCTTCCCAGACTGAACACTTCTCCCCGGGGGGCCTTCCGTCTTCACCAAGGTCCAAAAGAGCAGAGAAAGTATTATTATTATAAAGAAATACTACCAATAATGTGATTTTCACACAATTATATTCGAAGGTAATTAGAATAAGTGCAATTCAAATGGTTCTTAGCTAGAACAGTTGAGGAGACTGTAGAAATGTTTTTAACTGGTGCTTAATGATACACAATACGGTCTTATCAAAGCGATACTTGGGATTTGCGAAATGGCCTTGTTGTAAACACTGAACATTTGTACCAAAACAAATATATCAAAATCTCTTTTGATTGTATTTTTGTACTCTTGACTGAAATCATTTTTTACATTCTGCCGTGCAGTTGCCCACAGATGTTTGTACATGTCTGTGCTGTCCTGTTTTGTTAATTGTGAATCAGTTTACAGTACTTTTATTTTTTTGTGACAAAGGTTAATTTCTCTAACTGGCAACTTTACTAAATAATTTTGGCGCAGTCAATGATAACGTTGCTATATTGTATAGAATAATAAATGTCAAAGTACCTGAATCTTAAAAATAAATGTTGCTGAACTATGCCTTTTGAAGTGATCTTTCAGTCCCCTTAATGTCATTGGTGAATGTTTGGTTGAAATGAGTACAGGCACCTTTTGTCGGTGAAGCACTGCCCTTAAGGGTTCCGCCAGTCAACATGGACGTGCCAAGGGAGGAGACTGGATGTCAGTGTGTTGGGATTTCAGACCTGTCCAACAATAACGGTGGCTGGGACTATCAGAGAAGGCGAAGCAATCTAGTCAGATAAACACAACATTTTCTGAATTGTCCCATTCCCACCCATTAAGAAATTAATTCACCATAGAATTGCAGGAATGTTTAATTATTTTCTTCTCCACAACCAAACAGCAGGTGGTGCTATAGAGCTACAAATATTGTGAGAATCAAACCGTTCTAGAGGTAGACGAGCCTGACTGAAGACATTGCTGGAGACAATCAACTACGGAGTACTCAGAGTATCGTGTGATGTTCCCTCATCTTATACGGGGTATGCTTGTTTGTGACGTTCCCTTATCAGATACAGGGTATGTTTGAGACGTTCCCTCATCTGATATTTAGACATGTTATAGATTTGACCTGTCTGGTGTCATCTAACCTGATGTCGTGTAGAGTTGTTGGTATGCTCCCTCTGTCTGTAATTATTCCTATATGAAGTCGGTTCAAGTGCTTTATTATGAAGGACAATTGGTGAGACTTTTGCAGAAAGCGCAGTGGACCAGATTCAAACCCACGCTGCAGCAGTACATGTGCATCAGAGGCAGACTGCTGACCCACCCATGGTCACATTTCTCTGGGGTCCTGCCAGACTTGAGCTCTGAGACCACGCCTCGGTTCAACCTGGCTTGACCACTACTGGCTAGCCCCGCCCACAGACCCCACGGTCCTGTTGATCTAGAAACTGCCTGACGATTCCTGGCTGGCCCCGCCCACAGACCCCACGGTCCTGTTGATCTAGAAACTGCCTAATTCATCCATCTGTTTTTGACCTGGCCAAGCTGGAATCAGGTGAGGACAACTTATAACGTCTGACTTGCTGAGGCATTGGGATGTACGCAGGTGATTAGTGATGTGAATAACTGACGTGGAATCAGAGGACAATTTAGTTTGGAAAATGATTCCTAACCCCTAAATTGCTCTAAGATACTTCATGATTCCTAAACCCTGGATGGCTCTAAGATACTTTATGATTCCTAAACCCTAGATGGCTCTAAGATACTTTATGATTCCTAAACCATAGATTGCTCTGAGATACTTCATGATTCCTAAACCATAGATTGCTCTAAGATACTTCATGATTCCTAAACCATAGATGGCTCTAAGATACTTCATGATTACTAAACCCTAGATTGCTCTAAGATACTTCATGATTCCTAAACCCTAGATGGCTCTAAAATACTTAATGACTGTTTACTGTTAACCCCTAGATGGCAGGCTTGCTTTTCATGAACAAAAGCTTTCATTTATGAACTATGGTCTTTACTGTGTGGAGGAGAGACATCATCACGGAATCAGTAAATAGTATTGCACTCAGACATCACTGTAATTGCGTTCAAAAGAAATGTCCCCTCAAAATTGCACTTAACTGATGGCAGTAATAATGGTGTCAGTCTGATCCGGACTGCTGTCTAAGGGGCGACCTGCAGTTCAAACAATAACAAAGCCATCACCCTGACACTTTTTGGTAAACAGCTGTGCAATGCAAATAGTAATTTACCCACTCTGGGGGGGGTGTGAAGGGAAGTTCGGTATGGAATCCTCCCACGGTTATGCATGTGGCATGTCCTTGGGTTTGTCTATGCCACAACCACCAGATGCAAATTAGCATTAGCATGTTAGCGGTTTCCCATCAGGCCGGGTTCCGCTCCCACCATAGTTGTGCTCTGCGACCGGGTCGGCTCGATGCTTCTCCCGGGCCCATGCTAACGTCCTGGGACATTACGTATGCAGTCAAATTGCTTGAGTTCACTTTTAATGAGTCTTGAATCATTTGGCTCTCAGTCTTCATCAAACTACGGCTCACCATTCTGGAAAGTCTACGCTGTGTTTATTTGTAACTCCAACTTATTTAAATTGCATTCATGTACGGTTTGCAACTGCCGCTGTTCTGAAACCTGTGGTGAATCTCAACTGACATTGTAGCACGACAACTGTGTACCAGGTAGCTTAGTGTGAGAACCGTGTGTGAGATCTGTTATCATATTATATATGTCTGCAGTGACAACAGAGAAAAGGAGAACTTCATAATCCCTTTCAGTTGAGCCGGACGGTTTTATTGTGCCAAATTGAAATTAGGCTGACATAAAAATAATAAAAAAATGTCTTTCCCACAATACAACACTGAACCAGTCATCCCAAGGGCAAACACTCACCAAAACATTTTTAAGCTGAATGAAATGGTACAACATCACATTTAACCAAATCGTATGGTACAACTGTGGTTATAATGTAAGGCTTTGTTCTGCTCATGTCGATGTAGTCCTGCGACCGAAGAAACTACAACCTCGGCTTTGCGTCAAGGCTTGAATGTTTACTGGTTAAACTGTAGGATTTCTGAGGCATCATGGGTGTGAATAAAACCCATCCAAGCAGGAGATGCATTCCCCCCTCCCCTCCCCTATCCGGTAGGTATTCCATGTGTTGACACTCTTGGCTACTGAACCCTACCGGCCTCACGTCTAGTTATTATATCCGTCAAGGTTCTGGGTGAGGATGGGTTTAGGGTTATGGCAGTGATGGTACTGCGATCCATTTAGGGTCAGAATCAACCCCAGGGACTGAGAGTGAATAATGAGAGCATGTCCGCTCCGGTATTCGTGTAATGTGTTGTCATATTCTAGTATATTGGTGCTGTGTTTTTGTGTCCGTCGTGATAAAATGTTAGTTCATTTTATCCGCAAATGGACTTAGAAGTTCTGGTATTCTGCCCGGTTTCCCTTTAGGGCGTATTGTGGGTAAACAACGTGACTCTCATGCCTTATTGTTAGATCAATTTAGCTCTTGAAATGGACCTGTACCCCATTTTAGCTCAGGGTGTTCTAGGGTAATACACCACTGTTGGTGGGGATCACACGTTAAGATGGTATCATAATATAGAGGTCACATTGCAACATTATTGATTCTTAATGTATTGCGATTCTGTATGTATAGAAGGCTAGAGGTAGAGCAGGTTGAATATGATTAGTATGTAAATATTCACAATACAATAACGGTGGAACACCCTACAGGGTACCGGTCTCAGGGAATAGGGGAGTAGTGATCTTTGCCCATTAGGAAGGAGGGTGATGATTGTAGCCAAAATAGAGCCAGGTTGGGAATATGAGTGAGAATGTGCTTTTTTAACATCCCAAGCTAAACATGGCACCCACTGACGGGCATTGTCCCCGTCCTTGCCTTGGAGAGGGGGTTTCAACTTGAGTGAAGAATGCTCAGGCGAGTCACATGCTAAAGGGAAGAACGTCTACAGGCGGCAAACTCGCCCAATAATCCCATGTTGTCTACTTGACCTAAAAAACAAAATGGACACAGCCATTTTCGTCACCTGGCGTCATGCAGTGCCCAGTGACAGAGCTGTGGGAGGTGTCATGGCAACTCGGTGCTGTGCGGAACATTTGGTCGCCCTCTGGCCCAAGAGTCACTTCCTGAAGAGCTGATCAGTGTGACATGGAGGATTAGTAGAACTGGGCATCACCCCAAAAGTGCCTGAGGTGAATTGTCAGTAGCCACTGCTTCACACAAAACACACACACACAATTGAGAATAAACCCTGAATTATAATATATATATGCACACGCACAACAGATCCCTGGTAGTGGAAGCAATAGTTTTTTCCATAAATGACACCAAAGCCATTTGCTTCTCACTTATCAAAATCAAATTAAATGCTAAATGTACATCGTGATCTATTAAATATTAACAGAAAATGTTGAAGATAATCAAATGTATTTTCTTCAGCTGCATTTGATTGATCTTACCACTGGATTTACTTAACTGTGCCAACCACAACCTAATTGTACTCCAGACCGGCTCAATCAGGAACTCACAGGTTCATTTCAGATCTTTCCTGATGGTGGCGGGGACAGCGAGAGGTGTTCCAGCTGGACTGTGTTGACCTCCTTCAGGGATCCTTGAAAGCACCAGCTGTGACCCTCAGACCCCCATCCAAACCCCACAGGCAGAGACTTGCTGAAGCCTATTTTTGTACCTTGTATCTATAAGTAGACTATTGGAGTGTAAGGTGGAGTGTTGGGTGGATGGCAGAGCCACTGACTCTGACTCCAGTGGTTGTGAGTTCGAATCCATGAAGCGTCATAAGTACTTTTCAAATTTTTCTACTTTATTAAAACAGTGAGTCTTCAAAACACAACCCTCGTCTGGGATTTGAACTCACGACCATTGGAGAGAGAGGCAGCAGATTTACCCACACAACTACGCAGGGTCGCTTGATTAATACCCAGGTAATGGGTAGTTAATACCAATCCACCACGCGCCTCACCTCTGCCCCAAGTGGCCTGCCTGAAAACACTATAAGAAGTTAGTAGGTGATGGTTGAATTTCTCAATCCTGGAAACAAAAGTAATTGCGTGTTGGAATCCTGGTTGAGTCGTCGCTGCCCTTATAGGCCAACCCTCACATCATTGTTGCAGTGCTAACATGGAACCTAACAGCAATGTCGGTGTGTTCGTACTGAGCATAATCGCATTCTCCAAAATATAGATACATGTACGCAATGCTTGCGATGCTGCATTGTCTTCAGAGACCGGTATCTGTTTAGCTTTGAAATGTGAGGAAATCGCCTGTAAACGTTGATCACCCCACAACCCTCCGTGGCCTGAATATAATCCACGCAGAAGAGCGGTACAGGGGTCACGTACAGGGGTCACCACCTGAGAACTGCCAGGATGTTCAGAGCTGGACGAACTGCAACTTCATCAACTTTGGGAGTTTAACCTCGGCGGTGGGGAGGGAGGGACAGGGAACAGATTTACTGTCGCAGTCACTTCAGGAGCCACTGAATCATCACCCTCGTCCCGCTTATTTCCCGGGCTGGAAACTGACAGGTCGGCTCGTGTGTTAGAGCCCCCAGGAGCCCCATTCATTAAACATCACTTATAGGACACGCTGCCGGGGAGGAGAAGTCCCACAATCCACCTGGCCTCGTCCTCCACGCGCCTCTCAGATCGCTCCCTCTTAGTAAGCACAGCAGTAACTCAGAAACAGATTTCACAGCCGGTTTGGGGTCTGCTTCAAGATGGAGGAAAAGCAGTTTTCTAACTGCACAATCAAAAAACGGAAACCTTTTTTTTTGCAGGGGGGGGTGCACATGAAATGTTGAATGTGTTAATGCTACACGTGAAGCATCATTGTGCACCATGAAATGTTATTGGATTATTATTGTTCATTATCAGGCTGACAGCATATGGGTGGAAAGGGTGCAGCGTTCTTCCTACACCTCTCAGATCCTGGTTCCTCTCCAGGTTTCTTCCCGAGTATCCACCCCATTCTTCTAGCCACTGTGCATCAACCCTGTTGCTCTATGGGGTTTCCGGCTGGGTGTAAAAGCACTTACTGCTGATGAAAAAGGGCTCTATGAAATACATTTGAATGATTGATTTGATTGATCAGTAAGGTTTCCCCTGCTGTGAATCTTCTCAGTATAACCCGGGGGGCCTTGCTGCGGACAAAACAGAAAGGGAAAGGAGACGAGGGGAAGGCAAATCCGAGCTGTATTTGTAGAATGTTGTATTAACAACGTCAACAAAATGCGGTAAAAATGTCATACATTCCCTAACTGTCTTACATCAGGACAGTCGAAACAAACATGATCTGTTTAACAGACAGTGCTTAATTAATAATCTTACAGTCCATAGATGTCCGATGCAGAAACAAAATATTATAGGTGACAGTAAAAAGTACAGGTAAATAATTTATTTATTTTAAATCATATAAATCTGTCAGGTCGTACCCCTTCCTGAACCCCCTCAACCTTTGTCTTTAGGATTTAGGTTGGAGGTTTTCATTTATTCAGTCATGACAGTATAGAAACACCTCCCTTGCACGGTTTTTCTTTTAGATCTTCTGTCAACAGAACTGACATTGACTGGTAGTGAGACACTGTTTGAAAGGTTTCAGGCACTGAACATACTATGGCCAAAGCACGTTTCGTCAAATCATTTCCTTAGCCCTGAATGTAATTGCCATTGAAATACAAATAAAAAAATGCAAGGACATCCCCTTAACATGTCAATGTACAACAAATGTCTGATTAAGTTTACATGTTTAAACACAAAGAGAGTAGAAGCAGGGATTAGGTATCTCCATTGTCCCGATGGCTTCGTTGTGATTTCTAGGCCGTGGATGAACAGGGTTAAATCGATTGACAGCGTCATCCTCCAACCCGTCCAGAGTTAGTGGGATTGACGACTACGGGGGGGGGGGGGGGGATCACAAGGAATTCTGTCTTCCCCTGTTTTATGTGTGCGCATTTTTCTCCCAAAACAAACGTGGAGAGAATACAAAGCTGATATGAATGAAGACCCTCCTGTGAAAACACGGGCATTGTACGTTCCCTCTCCATCGCATCATCTCTCCCTACGCTCTCTGACTGGGGCTCTCCCCCCTCCCTCCCTCCTCTCTCACTTTCCACCCCTCTCTTTTTCCGACCTTAAGTTCCTGTGCTGTGTTCAGCCTCGCGGCGTGAGTGAGGTCAGCCAGGTTGTCTGTGTTCATGCACCTCCAGACAGAGGGTCTGGGGCCTCTACAGGCCAGACTTCTTCTCCTTCTGGAAGCTGAAACTGGTTCGACGGCTCAGTTTCCGTTGCTTCTGGGCGAAGTATTCCGCTCTGGAAGTGCTGGCCCGGGACTCCAGGATGTAGTTCACCTAAGGATCGACCAGAGTTGTGATCAGCCTCACATACACAAACACACCAATCCCACACCACATTACGTTCCGTTGTTTTCCAACAGCAAAAGAGAATAAAATGTACTTTGTATGTATGAGTCCGTTTTTTTTGGAACTTCTAATTTATGGCTGGATATATATATATATATATATATATATATGTACAGTGGGGAGAACAAGTATTTGATACACTGACGATTTTGCAGGTTTTGCTACTTACAAAACATGTAGAGGTCTGCAAAGAAATGCTAATTAATTACTTAAAAATCATACAATGTGATTTTCGGGATTTTTGTTTTAAATTCCATCTCTCACAGTTGAAGTGTACCTATGATAAAAAACGACAGACCTCTACATGCTTTGTAAGTAGGAAAACCTGCAAAATCGGCAGTGTATCAAATACTTGTTCTCCCAGCTCTATATATATATATATATTTATATATATAGCCTTTACATGTGAGAGGATTTGCAGTGACACACAAGTCTAGTCACATCCAGTAGGTGTCACTAATCGGGACATATGCCCCCTGGAGGGGAAACAGGGGAACTCAGGGCAGCTCATAATAGACAGACTTATGATCCAGGGGAGCCAGGACGATGAAAACATAGATGATTTTAATGGATGTTTAATGCATAGACCAGGAGATAAAAAAATTAATCCTTTGGCCTTGAGTTCTCCAACAGACCCACGCGCTGTGGGGCCATCACCACCGTGGTGTTTTATGGGTAAAGGCGTAAAGTACGCTGTCAATAATTTCACGGACAGTAAAATCTTGTACTTTCACATGGAAACCCTGTTCTTTGACCAAAAACGTTCACACATTTGTTATACGGGTAGTCCTTAGGTTATATGCACTTTATAGGGGGGCTGTGATTTGTGTTTGACCAAGTCTTTATGTGCAGAAAGCCAGCGTGTGCTGAGGTACTCAAACAAGGAGGTGAGTTTGACAGATAAACAGCATTTAAAATAACAAGAGGTACACATGTACTGTTATGTGAACACATAGAATTAAGTGACTAAGAGGTACACATGTACTGTTATGTGAACACAGAATTAAGTGACTAAGAGGTACACACGTACTGTTATGTGAACACATAGAATTAAGTGACTAAGAGGTACACATGTACTGTTATGTGAACACATAGAATTAAGTGACTAAGAGGTACACATGTACTGTTATGTGAACACATAGAATTAAGTGACTAAGAGGTACACATGTAATGTTATGTGAACACATAGAATTAAGTGACTAAGAGGTACAAATGTACTGTTATGTGAACACATAGAATTAAGTGACTAAGAGGTACACATGTAATGTTATGTGAACACATAGAATTAAGTGACTAAGAGGTACACATGTACTGTTATGTGAACACATAGAATTAAGTGACTAAGAGGTACACATGTACTGTTATGTGAACACACAGAATTAAGTGACTAAGAGGTACACATGTACTGTTATGTGAACACACAGAATTAAGTGACTAAGAGGTACACATGTACTGTTATGTGAACACATAGAATTAAGTGACTAAGAGGTACACATGTACTGTTATGTGAACACATAGAATTAAGTGACTAAGAGGTACACATGTACTGTTATGTGAACACATAGAATTAAGTGACTAAGAGGTACACATGTACTGTTATGTGAACACATAGAATTAAGTG
>JACXGK010013699.1:0-12553 GCA_016801125.1 Novumbra hubbsi
TAATAACACCAATACATGAGAATAGAACACAGATCAACGGATAATGTCCTAATAACGCCAATACATGAGAATAGAACACAGATCAACGGATAATGTCCTAATAACGCCAATACATGAGAATAGAACACAGATCAACGGATAATGTCCTAATAACGCCAATACATGAGAATAGAACACAGATCAATGGATAATGTCCTAATAACGCTAATACACAAGAGGCGCACAGAAATGTTAAAGAACAGGAGTTAAACGCAAAACATTGTAAAGCTCAGCCTAGTCTCAAATTCCTGTGACTTACTGTTATCCACAACTTGCTTCCTGTAGAGTGTGCCCTGGAGGACGAGACATACGAGGATGGGGCGGAGACCCAGGTGGAGTGTAACCGCTGTGTCTGTGCCTGTGGAAACTGGGTCTGTACAGCTGTGACCTGCGAAGGTAAGACCGTCTGTCACTCGCCCGCAGAACAACAGCAGTGTTCATTCTCAGTCTGTCGACCTGCCGCTTTTTCCCCTGCTTCTCCGTTCGGTTTGCCTCGTTCTCTGCCTTTGGCCCTTGGTTTGTTCACTTCCTCTGCCCCTCATTCCTCTCCCTTGTGCCCTTCTTCCGGTTTCTCTTTTCTTCTTTCCCTGCCTCCCTTTAGGTACAAGCATAGTGCCTGCCGTGGAGGAGACGGAAGGAGCAGACCAGGAGATGACAGAGGAGGAGTGGACACGGAGAGTGGCTGAGCTCAACAAGCACCAGGTCAGTCTGGCACAACAACCCACACAGAAATTTTCACTGACCCTGGTTAGGTGACACTAGGGTCAGTGCAATTGGGTTGCGCACTAATCAGATGCAATGCAACGCACGCATACCTGTACAGCCTTGGCCAAAAGGGTTGAGAATGTAAAGTACTGGTTTACACAAAATTTCACAAGTGTCAAAAGGCTGTTATTGACAATTACATGTCAATAATAGCCTTTAATAAGTAGATGCAAAGAGTCAATATTTACAATGTTGACCCTTCTTCCTCGTGACCTCTGTCATTTGCCCTGAGATGCTGTAATTTAACTTCTGAAACACATCCTGACTGATGGCAGTCCATTCTGGCAAAATCAATGATTGGAGTGTCAGAATTTTGTGGTTCTTCTTTGTCCCCCCGCCTCTTGAGAATTGACCACACGTTCTCAATGGGATTAAGAGCTGGGCATTTCCTGGCCAGGGACCCAAATTGTTGATGTTTTGTTCTCCAAGCCACTTAGTTATCACTTTTGTCTTATGTCAACTTGCTCCATCATTCTGGAAAAGGCATTGTTCGTCACCAAACTGTTTCTTGGATGGTTGTGAGAAGTTGCTCTCGGAGGATGTTTTGGTACCATTCTATATTCATGGCTGTGTTTTTAGGCAAAATTGTGAGTGTGCCCACTCACTTGGCTGAGACGCAACCCCACACATGAATATCCTCAGGATGCTTTACTGCTGGAATGGCACAGGACTGATGGAGCGCTCACATTTTCTTCTCTGGACAAGCGTTTATCCGGATGCCCCACATAATCGGAAAGGGGATTCAATGACTATACCCCAGTCCTCAGCAGTGCAGTCCCTATACCTTTTGCAGAATATCAGTCTGTCTGAAGTTTTTCCTGTGGGAAAGTGGCTACTTTACTGCCCTGCTTGACACACCAGGCCAACCTCCAAAGGTATTTGCCTCGCTGTGTGTGCAGATGCACTCCCACCTGCCTGCAGCCATTCTCGAGCAAACCCTGCACTGGTGGGGCCTCGATCCTGCAGCTGAATCAACTTTAGGAGACGGTCCTGGTGCTTGCTGGACTTTCTTGTCCACTCTTCACAACAATTGAACCTCTCTCCTTGATGTTCTTGATGATCTGATGAATGGTAGACTCAGGTGAAATCATACTAGCAGCAAAATCCTTGACCGTGAAGCCCTTTTTGTGCACAGCATCTGCGCATGTTTCCTTGAAGGTAACCATGGTTAACAGAGGGAAAACAATGATTTCAAGCCCCAATCTTCTTTTAAAGGTTCCAGTCTGTTATTCTAACTCAATCAGCATGACTGAGTGATCTCTCTGTGGAAATATTTTGGGGGGATTAAGTCCATTTTAATGGCAAAGAGGGACTTTGTAATTAATTGCAATTCATCTGATCACTATGTATATTAGCCAACTGTATTATACCAGCCAATAATCTGGTTCAACTCGTTTTAGGAAACCGTGGAGAAAATGAAGATAAGCTCTAAAGAAATTTAAGGAAAGGGCAGACTGAGAAAAAACCTTCAGTCCTTCCTACAACAAACATCACAAGGCTGCATCCTCGGGACACCTACTGTCACTATTAAATGCATCCTTGTTGTTTTTATTTTTATATTACTGATTTAATTATTATGATTTTTGTACTATACCTACATATATTTAAATATTTTTGTAGAGAGTAGACTAGTAGAATTGTGTGCACCGCCAAAGTCAGTCATTTTATTTGATTGTAATAATCCCGATGATCAAAACAAATCTCAATCACCTAGTGATAATAATGTTTTATTATGTTTTTGTTGATATTTCTTTTGGTCAAATTGGTTTATATGTACGAGAGAAGAACGTAAATCCCAACTGTTAAGAAAGCAAAACTGCTATGTTTTGCAGGAACCAACTGATATAAATGCCACATCACAGAGCATTGAAATAAGATTGCCGATCTCTGGATGTAAACTTCAGTCGGAACCCTTATCAAGGGGTTTATTACCTTGGGTGTTTTGTTTTTTACACCTGTTTATTTTATAGTACCAGTAAAACACACCAGACAAGACCAACATATCAAAGGTGAAAACAAATAGTTGAATAGTAAATGTGCCTGAATAAGATCAAGTGTGATTACATTTGTCTGATACTACACATATCATTAGAAATATATACACTAAAAGCCATTGACCAACAACATCTGTTTATCGTACAGTAAGATTTGATGTGTTGAAGGTTGCCTGGTTTCAAAGGGTTCAGTCTATGGCCTAACTAAACTGATAATGTAATGAGATAATGCAATGGTTCGATTTGTAGGCAGTAGTGGTAACGTTGGTTGGATTGTGAAGTAAAACTAAACAATTAAAGAAGGAACCAGGTTACCAAAGTACATAAATGGTGCTTGTTTTAATCAGAACTACATTCTTAAGCAAGCTTGTGTCTGAAACCAGCAATAAATAGGAAACATTTTAGAATGTTTAGGGTGATACATTTCAAGGATAATGATTATTATAGCATAGACTAAGTGAATAAAATGTTATTTGGGTTTTTATAATGCACAGACTAGTAATAGCCTTCGTAAGTGTTCTAGTGCTACAGGTGTCCTTCCTACTCATTTAAAATATGCTTAGTTTGGTTTATCTGACACATACAGAAGGTGTGCTTGATTTGCCAACAGTTTTGCATTTCATTTATTTGATGATGTATCTTTTGCAAGCTGATTCATGGGAGGCCCCTTTATGGGTCCTTTCATTTAATACATTTTTCTGGCAGAAGGACTAGAAAAGCTGTCAAAAAACACATAAAATACTTTAAAAGGTCCAGTGCAGTCAACTGCTTTTTAAATCCTATTGTACAGCGGACAGAACTAACACTGTAAAGTTCTATAAACAGTTGATCATTTTTATTTTCTAATATAAATGTGATCTTTACAGAATCTTCTGATAACCAGGTTTGCATGAGCAGGAGTTGGCTTGCTTGTTGTTTAATAGATAAATAACAGAGACAGTTTCAAACCCTCTGCCAATGACAGCTAGAGGTCAGTTCCACCTCCCCACTCACACCACCCCAGACCGTCTAAGCCAAACTCTTGCTAGATAAATAGTTTTGTGCTAAAAACCATGTATTTTGGCCATTTTAAAGGATATTTCCTATAGTAAGGTGCATAACTGTTTTCCAACAGGTGTGCACAACAAAATCTGTACTGTCACTGAATTTAATCAACATTTAAAATAATTGCTATGTCTACAGATACTTATCTGAGAGCCCCATCACGTAACTTGTGCTTTAATGACACATTTTTTTATTTCGTGTTTTGGCGAGAGATTCTGACTTCTGCAAAAGCAGTTTTTTACGTGTTTGTTGACAACTATGATCAAACAAATCAAAACTGAATGATATTGCTGTATCATTGTTTTATTGAACACAAGTGCAAATAAAATGCCTGTGTATATGCCTTAAGAGGATATTAATGAAACCAAAGCTCAAATGTAAGATGGCATACGGTATAGTTTGTGCAGTCAGTTCAGTGCAAAAACTTGAGCTTCCTTTGTTTAAAAATTACTTAGTTCTGTTTGTTTGTTTAAAATTGAATGTGGGAGAGCTTACTTCACCATCTTTATTTAGTGTGGCATTCAGTGCCTTAAAACGTCACTATGACCAACAGGACACCCTGCTGTCATTCTTCAGAGTGCTGTGGCTGTCTGGGAATTTGTGTCAAATGTATGATTGAAGTTGATAACTTTTGAGTATTTTGTCTTTTGATATAGTCTCACTGTTATAAAAATACAAGCACACTTTGTTTTGTTCAAATATTTACTCCCTGTTATGAGTATTTAGGCTGCTATACTGCTATAGGCTGCTATACTAGCTCAAAGCAGGCAAGTATTCTGGCCTTACATGCTAATAAATTATTGTAATGGGCGTATTGTTCGGTCCTGGTTATGCACTCGTTTATTGATTGAAATGTGTGTATGTGAGAGAGCAAGTGAGCAAATTAGTGTTTTATTATTATGCAATATAGGTGAGAACCAGAACTCTAATGGTTCACCGCAAGATTTATTAGCCAGTGCGCATTAGAGAAAAGGCTAGTTGGGTATATGGTTAAACTTGCAGGTTGGTTTTAGAATTCGGGTTCCTTTTCTGTTTAGGCATTATCTTTAGGTTTAGTTTGCAACTTTTGCTATTAACAACATAATTAACATTTTATGCTGAATGTGTTCAGTGCATAATGTAATAATTGTACTGTAATAAGTAGAATCACTATCATACCTCAGTTACACCTGAAAGGAAGTGGTTTTATTGTGGCTGGAATTGGCATGTAAATGACATATTTCACCATTTTCAATGACCAAAAATGTAAGACTTCATAATATGGTTTAGGTAAAGGTGAGTCTGTGCTTGTATTTTAGGCAAGCCTTATTAACACATACGTTTTTATGAACATAATCTAATTTGCGTTTTGTCAGTTCCTGCACCTATTTTCAAGTGTGGTGAGGGTTATGATTAGAGTTAGGCGAGAGGCAACATGGATTTTTGTTTTCTGCTCCCCACAACAGAAAACATGTTTGAACTGAATAATTTATACTAGTCTAGGCAATTTACCAGGACACAGAAACATACAGTACAGACACCAGGTACCGTATACACTAAAGTGGTACAGCTTCTCTCATGGTAATCACGTGGGTCGCGTCACCCTGGCCAGAAACACGTCACCAGTGTGACAGTGTTGCACAATGATCTGTTGGACTTATCCCGTTGGTCCTGTACATGCTCCCTAGGTTGTGTTATCAACAGGCATGGAACATCATTCCATTACAGTTTTTGTTTTATGAATTTGCTTTTATTTGTATTTAATACACGATGATTCATCTTTGTAAGCTAGCAATGAGATATATGTGCAGATTGCAAAGTATCACCCATTTCAGTGGTATGAAAACAGTAGACGTTTTGTATAACGATGTAGCCGAGTTCACTTTACCTTGAATGTTCGCACCGGACATGCACGGGTTAAACTGGGCGGAGAAAGCTGTGATTGACCAGTAGTGGTAACGCGGATTAGGGCGACATGTATCTCAAACTTGGTGCAAATGTCAACTATCGAATGTCAGAGCTGTGCGGTCTGTCTGAATGGAAAATCATCTGAGCATGAGCACAATAAAGGCGTAAATACGTTATATCATCGGCCTTCCAAAGTTGTTTAAAGTACTTTACGTGACCTAGCAGAACTGCAATTGGTTTTGACTATGGAACTATTTACCACAATTGATCAAGGGGGTTGCATTTTGGACATGTCCGATCTAAATCTAGAGAGTTTAAATTTGGACTTTATCGGAGACGAACGAAGGAAAGTGACGCAACAACTATACGTCTATAACAACAGACTGAGAGTGCTGCCTCCAACTGTGTGTCTATTTTCCAACTTGGGAGTTCTGGATATTAGCAACAATGGAATAACGGTTCTATGTGAGGAATTTCCACTTTTGTTGAACCTTAAAACACTTATAGCCAAGAACAATCGTCTGAACGAGTTTTCTTTCCCAAAGGAATTCGGGTCCATGCAACTCGACACACTGAACTTCAGTGGTAATAGATTTGATGAGGTGCCCGTGCAGTTTTTAAAACTACAGCATTTAAAATATTTGTCCCTTGGAGGTAACAGACTCAAATGCATTCCTGCTGAGATAGAGAATGTTTCCAGGTAAGAATGACCTATATTAGCGATTTGTAATAACACCTAAGTATGTATGTATTGTAAACGAGATTAATTGACATTGGTGACAGGTTGTTGCTTTTCTCCGATGTGCTCACCCTTTCAGCTGCGATGTTAGGCTATTAGTTTGGTTGGCGATTAACTTATTAGAACTTAATCTTATTTAAAGCTCTACGTTTCTAGGAACCTCATGTATTAAACGGTATTAATGAACCCTAATAGATTTCAGAATAAGCGTGTGGTTCTGGATTATGTCCAGCATGCGATAGTAGACTACTTAAACGCTCCTCCACCTAGTCAAAACCAAAAACCACAGTCTCCTCTATGTAGGTACTGCATTGACAGTCCTCTCTAGAATCCGTTCGTCAGTGTGTCGTGGCTGTGTATCATGGTACCTAACATTGTCACTTGACTTGTCATTCCACAATAGGGGAGTGTATGAAAGAATTGGGGCCCAGTTCAGGGATTGTTTTGGAGCACAAAGGTTAGAATGAATACAAGATTAAAATTCAAACTCCAATTCCAGCCGTTGCGACGTTTGTATAGGTTTGCATTTCTTTCTTTCTGTTTATTTCTCCACAAAAGCACATCATTTTGTATCTTCTGTTCTGTTAATATAAACATTGACTTGGCTCTCTTCCAATTTCTCCTTGTTTTTTTATCTTCTGTTCTAAGATGACACCAGAAAAGGGATATCATTCTGTCCAGTTAGGATGCATAAGCAATTGGGAATCAATGTCACGAGGAGGAACATTGCCAGAGCCCTACAAAATGACCTCCAGTGGGCTACTAGTATACACGTGTCTGACTAAACTGTCAGAAACCGACTCCATGAGGGTGGAGTGAAAGCCCAACGTCCTCTAGTGGGACCTGTGCCCACAGTTCAGGACTGTGCTGCTCAATTGGCATTCTACAGAGAACAGCAGAATTGGCTGCCGCCCCATTCTTTTCATAGATGAGATCAGGTTCACACTGAGCACATGTGGCAGACGTGAAAGAGGCTGGAGACGCCGTGGTGATCGTGATGCTGCCTGCAACATCATCCATGACCTGTTTGGCGGTGGGTCAGTGATGGTCTGGGGAGGCAAATCCTAGGAGGGTCACACAGACCTCCACGTGCTAGCCAACGGTACCCTGACTGCTGTTAGGAACCGGGATGAACTCCTCAGACCCAGACGTCAGAACTTATGCTGTTGTATTGGGCCCTGGGTTCCTCCTGGTGCAAGACAATGCCTGGCCTCATGTGGCCAGAGTGTGTAGACAGTTCCTGGATGAAGAAGGCATTGATACCATTGACTGAGCCTTATGCTCCCCAGACCTGAATCCAATTGAGAACCTCTGGGATGTTATGTATCAGTGCATCAGACTGTCCAGGAGCTCACTGATGCCCAACTCCAGGTCTGGGAGGAGATCCCCCAGGACACAATCTGCCGTATCATCAGGAGCATGCCCAGACTTTGACAGGAGTGCATACAGGCCTGTGGGGACCATACACACTACTGAGTCACATTATGAGTTGCCATGATGAAATTCACACAAATTTGAACAGCCTGTGATTTTAATTGTTTCCCTTGATTTGCAGTGTGAGTTTGATACCAGCCTTTAATTGGTTGGTGATTTTGGTTTTCATTGACCAATGTTTATTCAATGTTTACTGTCATCCAAGAGTGAAGAAAAACACTTTCTCTGATTTAATGCAGTTTGGAGATGCTCTATTTGGGTGGAAACCTCATTGCTTCCATCCCCCCAGAGCTGGCCAACCTTTCTGGTCTCAGATACTTGGTCCTGTGTGACAACCGGATTCAGAGTGTACCACCGCAGCTCACCAGGTGAGGGCCAATCCATCAGAGAAACACTCAGTGTGGAAGTTAGTTGCAGTCCCATGTGACTTGAATTGAAACCTGGGTATGTTTACCAGAAGACTGTTTTCTTGCCTAGTTAAAGCATACAGCCCAGTCATCTCTAAATGTGTCTGTTTCTAGACTGAGCTCCCTGTGCTGTCTGAGTCTCCATAACAACCTGCTCACCTACCTACCACGGGAGATTCTCAACTTGGTGCACCTGCAGGAGCTCAGTCTCCGTGGCAACCCCCTGGTTGTTCGATTCATCAAAGATATGACTTACAATCCTCCCTCGCTGTTGGAGCTTGCTGCACGGACCATCAAGTCTCGGTACCTGCCATATCGCCCTGATGATCTTCCTGGAAATCTGGTGCATTACCTAAGCTTAGCCAGCAAGTGTCCCAACCCTAAATGTGCTGGTACGTGGAAAAAAGATTTAGTTTACAGGTTGTCTACTAGTATTTGTTAATGGGTCCAAGGAATCATTTCCTTAAGTCATTTGAAAAGAAAATGATACAAAAAATGTTCTGCTTCCTCTTAGGTGTGTACTTTGACTCGTGCGTGAGACACATCAAATTTGTGGACTTCTGCAGGAAGTATCGGTTGCCCCTCATGCACTACCTGTGCTCCCCAGAATGCACCTCTCCCTGCAGCTCCAACCCGCAGAGCGATGCAGAGTCGGACGACGAGAGGGGCGTGGCGGCCGACAGGCTGCAGAGAGTGCTTCTGGGATAGGAGGAAATGTGGGTGCCTCCGGTTCAAAAACACAGGAGGTTGGAACATTCCTATGATTCCAAACTGCCCAACCAACTACTCTAGGCTCAGCATTCAGTGCGTGCCGAACACAATAACAAACAGTGATGCTGAGCAGATCACACCTTTAACATGGGATTTGTGGAATTCCTTGAGGACTAAGACTAATGTAAACAATATTTTGAGCTTGTTTTAAACATTGAAGGTTATGAAGCACAAAAAACTTTTATTGGGCTGTAGAGCACTAATTAAATATGCAGTTTGTGTTGACACAGACAGGAATAAATGGTGGCAGTGTGTACTTTCGCCTCATTTATACATATTTTCATATTCTTTGAGTGTTCAGCAAAAATAGCAATTTAGTCCCAATGCTAATTGAGGGCATGGTGCTTTAGTATGTTTTCTTTTTTACCCATTCACCCAAATCCATATACCTTTGTATATGACAAACCAACATTATATTTTTTTAAGTATATACTAACTTTGAAATGAATTAATGAAATCTTGCATCTCTAAAACACATTGTGTTGATCTGAACTAGACAGTAAAGGTTCGTCTTGTAATTGGGAAGTGAATTTGCTAATGTAAGTGGGCAGTGAGAAGGTAAAATGTTTTAGTTACATTTATATTGGGTTTTGTAACAAGATTTAATAAATATGTATATTAATGTTTTTTATTAAGGAAAATACTTTGTTACACTTTTTAAGAGCTGAGGTGTTTTCTTTTGGTCACAATTAGTTTTACCTTGGAGACGACTTGTTGGAAGAAATATTAGAGGATTTTCAGCACAGAAACTGCTGTGGCAGCTGGTACAGGTGGGGTGCAAAGCACTCTTGGTTGACCAGTCATGGATCCTGTGGTCCTGGGAGGTTAGGTTCAATTAGGAAGCATTATTTGTACCAGCCAGCACCACAGGTTTTTGCCCTAGACATTTTTATAAAAATGGGCACACACACCAAACCATCACGCTACAAATTATTTTCCAACAATGAGTGAAAAAACATACATAAGAATTTGATTCATAACCAGCAGATGTCACTATGAAGTGTTTTGAGCTTTTCAAAAAGCCTTGACATGTTTTGAAAAGCATTGCTTTGTCATCACTAAGAAACACAGGTATGGCTCAAGGAAAACAACCTGATCTGGCATCAGAACCAAGAACACTGGTTAAACCAGGGGTGGGCAAATATTTTGGCTCGGGGGCCACATCAGGATTTTGAAATGAAATGGAGGGCCACATTTGTTTTTGTAATTTGTTAATCATAAATGATTTGCAGGCCAGAAAAGGGCAAAAGTTTAAACTTACAGTACATATGTACAGTAGATCCCTTATAATGTGTAAATAGTTTAAATTCTGACTCAGATGTATAAGAATGTGCTGGTGAGCTGTTTTTTAATTCCCCTCAAAACTATTTTATTACATTCCGCGGGCCGGATGGCACAGCCTCGCGGCCCGCATTCGGCCCTCGGGCCATAGTTAGCCCACCCCTGGGTTAAACAGACAAGGGATAATGGGGGAATGGGAGACACCTGGTGGGGGTAGAACACAAGACATCACAGGTGAATGGAATTAGGTTGTGACAATAAGGCTGCAGAAAAGCCAGTTAGAGAACCCATGAAGAAAAACGAGCCTGGATTCTTCAATGTTGTAGTGGTTGTTGCTCTTCTTTTCAATTGAATGGAATATCAAGACCTACAGCCCTAATGTGCCATCCGCCAACATAACCGCTTTGGAAATGTTTACTTGTCTTCATGAAAATAAGATGAATAAGACTAATGTAATGTGGTTGGCCATCAGGATCTCTACTGGGTAAAGGGCATGTTCATTTCCTACCACCCACTTGGGGGCGGCAGAAAATGAACACTTAGCTAGAAATTAGCACTCTCAAATTTGTAAAAAAAAATATAGATCTTGTCACCCACAGTGATGATATAAGCCAGTCTCAACCCTAACCTAGAATCAAGTGTCAGATTACATACACAAAGCAAAAACTGTACCTTTGCAAGTGTTATTAGCATGTTAGAGATTTTCACGTCAGTCAGTGTAGGGAAAACGGCTATGAAGTATAGGATGAAAAAGGATGAAAGATTGCATTGAATTCTGTGATGAGTGCAGTTGTGATCACAGGAAGTGCCAATTGGCTATAATGTGCTTTGACTTCATTTTGCTTTTATTAGTCTTCAGACAACTAGAGGAAGACCAAAAAGCTGAAGACATTTCAAAATGATGAGTCCATCATGGAAAGAACCCAGAGTAAACTGCTTGAATGTCTCAGCAGTGCTAATAGATGTGGTCAAACATTTGGGCAACCTGCAAATTAGTGTCTTGTAAAAGAACACTTCCCAACCACTGCTCAACCTGTCTGAGGATCTGACCAGTGTGAAACAACATGATGAAAGCAGCATTGATGACAATGTTGACTGGTAGAAACTCCAAACCATCTTAAGGAGAAAGACAGGCGATTCATTTTCAGAAACAATCAACATTAAGCTAAAATAAAAATCCCAGACTTTCATTTGGACATGAATGAATTCCCACTTATATGTAATCCATAGATAAGGACCTAATTTAAATTGAACAATTAAAAACAATGTAAGTCATTTAAGTTTGTTACATTTTGCATTGATATTCATGTTAAGTATATTCACTTTAGAAAAAGGAAAATGTTCTGGCACATTGGTGATGCTTACAAATGTTATAATTTATTGGTATAATAAAAAATCAGCAATGTTTTATATTGCACTCAGCACATCAATGTGGACTCATAAGCATACAAGTCTTGGAAGTCTAAAAGCAAATCTAATATTAATATTTAGCGTCTGACTTTGTGAGAGGGCTGAATTTTGCTCGGTTCAAGAAGGACAACATGAGCAAAATTTTAAGATGATTGCAAAAGGATTCCCTTAATACAGCATACTCAACCTTTAAAAAAACAGTTCAATGGGAGATTAACAGACGAGCCATTCAGTTGTGTGTTCAGATAATGTTTCAGATTTTAAAGTTCAAGAAGCACAGCAATAAGAGATTTAGTATAGTTTTTCCAACCCATGAAAAAGTATGTAATCTGAATAAGAAACCATCAGGTATATGGTTTGCAATGGGTTGTATTCATACCCTTCCCCTTAGAAGTTGAAACCTCATGTAACCAGGGCGTTCCTAACCAAATAAAGGGCAAGGTGAGCAGAGGCTGCTTCAGTGTGTGTTGGATGATTGTAACTGAGCAGTCTCTGAGCACTCTCCTTGCAAGTATAAACTTACTCAATTCTCTGTGTCTTTATTATGTGCATGTTTTACAGGTGTTGGGGTTTTAAACCTGATATTTAATTGGTCCTTCGAGCCGGATTCCAAGATACCTGACGACTCCGGCTGGTGAGTGAGATCCAGGCAAGCCTGCGGCCGCAGCATTAAGACCCTTTCCGGGACTGGTCTCTCCCTTACACGCTGGAGTCCGAGGGTTGAAGGAAATCCAAGGACGCCGAGACTTGTGAGTAAGTTTTATGTTCAAAAGGAATGAAAG
>JACXGK010013700.1:0-12552 GCA_016801125.1 Novumbra hubbsi
CACCTGGTAAAACCTGCGTGTTAGTAAAGGGGCATCAGACCCACCTGGTAAAACCTGCGGGTTAGTAAAGGGGCATCACACCCACCTGGTAAAACCTGCGTGTTAGTAAAGGGGCATCACACCCACCTGGTAAAACCTGCGTGTTAGTAAGGGGGCTTCAGACCCACCTGGTAAAACCTGCGTGTTATTAAGGGGGCATCAGGCCCACCTGGTAAAACCTGCGTGTTATTAAGGGGGCTTCTGACCCACCTGGTAAAACCTGCGTGTTAGTAAAGGGGCATCAGACCCACCTGGTAAAACCTGCGTGTTAGTAAGGGGGCCTCACAACCACCTGGTAAAACCTGTGTGTTAGTAAAGGGGCATAAGACCCACCTGGTAAAACCTGCAGGGAAAACACTTATCGTCCCCCATAAACCCCCATAAAAGTACCTGCACACAGAACATATTTTTGTCAGCCATAATATATTGCTATGCTTGAAAAAATGGTTTGGGTTTCATCAGTTTACAGGTCAATCTCAATAAAAAAAATGGATTAGGGTTTCAGCAGTTCACTCGAGTCATGTCAGAGTTTAGTATTAAGTTATCAAGTCTGATTGTTTTGTGGCAAAGTTAGCTATCATACTAATGGGAGCTATCTAGCAAATTTGCATCCTTGAACTGCTTCTGGTTAAGACAAAGGTTTCATTTTCTATTTGTCTTCTCTTCTCACTCTCTGTGTGCTATAGGAAAATAGTAAACAATCACAACGTTGAAAAGATACCTGGCTTGTGCAATGACCCAATACATTGTTTCAAACTCTGAGCACCTTGGAATAGTTGAAAATAATTTTCACAGCCAAATTCACAGCCACAGGCTGTATATACGAAACAAAACAGACATTGTAAGAAATGTGAACGGCACCTTGGCTGCAATGAGTGCTTAGGTAAACATTAAATGAAGAGGCACATTACATGGGTCGTCATATGAATACAGAAAGTCCAGTTGAAATCATCCAATTCAAATCAATATTGTGTAAGGCATTTTCATAGTGGAGCATATTGGCCTCTGGTCAGGAAAGGCTCTTGCGTGCCCTGAGACACCTGATGCTATGAAGTTTGTGTGACGTGTGTCTGTGTAGAAGGCATCATATAGCTAAAAGAACCTTTGTTTAACTGTTGTAATTGGCCCATCTACCGTGCATCCCAGGAAAGTCCCTGGAACTGGCGCTCCCCCAAAACTGGAGCCGTAAGGAGAAAGTGTGCCAGGTCAGCGTACTGAAGAAGTACCACGAGAGGGAGGTTGAAAGCCACATGGATTGCAACGGAGAAAAACAGACAAGTGAAATTCAATGGCCATATCCAATAACGAAAAACTTGTACTCCTAATCATCAAAAGTGAGCTTGACCAAGTGGTTCAAATCCAGGATGTGTTCTACCCCACAATGGAAAAAGGGACCTCATCCATCACATCCATACTGAACCTGGGGAAAAACATTTGAAGGTGTGTGTCAGGTCAGCTGCAGAGCAGAACATAACACCCAGCAGTTTCCCTGCCTAGTGTGCTAGTACATGACTGGGAATCAGTCATGACTGGGAACATCTAATAGTGTATTCACCCCACTCCCTTTCCCTTATTAAACAGGAGCTCTTCAAAGAACCAAGCGGAAATTCACCATAGCTGAAATACTTAATGTACCAATTATACATTTTAGCAACGTGGATGAATTATGTAGTAATTATGCAGTAGCCTTTAGCTCAGGTGATGATACAAGTACATGTTCCTGCTTTATGCAATAGTTTGTCTTTGTTGTGTTACCTTTCTTGCTGCACGGAAAAAAACAATACTCCTGCCTTTGCTTCCTTCTTCATTCTCACCACACCATTACAGATACCAACTCCTTAACAAAAAGGCAATTAGAGAATATCTAGAAATACTTTTTCGGAGACTGAAATAAACCTTTAAAACAATAGCAATTTACAAACCCTAACAATTATTATGCCCGCGTGGTGCTCTATGCCTGGCTGTTATAAGTGCTGTTTTGCATTTCATTTAGAAAAGATCTCACTAGTAAACACCTGCTTAGTATCCTGCTCATACCATGGAAACAAACAATAATGTAAACACACAAACACCAGTAATGACAGATTTTTCAATTATAATATATTTTACACAAGCAAATGTTATGGTATTTCACCATTTGACTTGCATATTCAAAAGAGACAACCGTAGATATGAACACTGTAGGCTACCTTCGCATTTGTCCCGCTAACACTTCCAAAATCACAAACATTGTCATGCATTTACCAGTAAAAATATATATTTTCCAAACATTATTTAATGTTGACCAACAAATATATAAAAAATAAATCTGTTCATTAGTTCTAAGGATGTTGCCTTTCTTTCTAAATATTCAGTAGTCAGAAAACCTCTTTTCCAATTGTTTGAAGACCAATATAAACACTTTTGTGCATGTACGATATACAGTAGACAAAAGATAGATCCCTATTTATCAAGAATCTTTAACAAGAAAATTTTATAGGTGCTTGATAAATGTTATATTTATCAAGCATGTTAAGCAAGGACTTATAGGTGTTCCCCAACAGGTCCAAAGAAAGAATGTTCCATGAACCTATATTTCTTGAGTGTATTGTGAGGCAGTGACTTAGAAAACTGCCCCAGTCAGCGGTCTAGTATACATGATTTATACTGGCCTGAAGTATTTTTTCACACATTTGTTAGAAAACCCACCTGATGCTAAAATAAATGCACTATGTCTGCAGTGTGTAATTATATGGGTGATGGCCCAAACAGGCATCTTTTGTAAAGTATAAAGTGAGTATAGAAAGTCAACACCCTGGTTCAATATGGTCAGCTTTTGATGTTTCATGTTATGTCAAATACAACACTAAAATCTGACGTTCTGTCTTTATTTACACACAATATCCAAGTGGAAATAATAGTTAAAAAAAACTCCAGAGTTAATACTTGTTGGAAAACCCTTCCAACATGAATTACAGCAATGAGGCTCTTTGAATATGTCTCTACTAACGTTGTACACCTAGAATGTGTAATATTCTTGCTTACAGAATTGTTTAAATTCAGTCATATTCCATGGTGAACGCTTATGGACTGCACTCTTCAAGTCATTCCACAAATTCTAGCATTGATTTAGGGTCAGAGCTGTGACTAGGCCACTCAAGGACACTCACCTCACAAGGACACTCACCACACACTCACTCGCCATTTTCCCCCCATTGTCCACTTCCTGACAGCAGGCTACAGGTTAATGAATCTGTCAGTATTTCCCATTGTCAATTTTCCTTTCTATCCTAACCAGTGCTCCAGTCCATGCTGAAGAGAAACACCCCCACAACAGGATGCTGCCACCACCACTGTAGACATCTTTGGGTGGAAAAGTGTATTGGGTTTTTGCTAGACATCATTTTTAGTTCAGGCCAGAGACCACAGTATGTTTGGAACCTTGGCCTCAGAATCTACAATGTATTTGGCAATGCTTAATCGGGACTTGATGTTTCCTTTTTTGAGAAGTAATTTTTTCTTGTCACCCTCCCATAGAGCCCAAAATCGTGGGGCAATTGACCAGTCTTGCCGCAAAGAACCAAAGCTCATTCAAAGTTGTTATTGGCTTCTTGTTTGCTTCTCTGATCAGTATTCCCCTTGCACGATCATCCAGTTTAAAGGGACGGCCGGTTAAATTCAAGGTCTGGGTAGTGCCATATGCCTTTCACTGCTTAAGAATGGTCAGAACTGTGCTCCAAGGGATACTTGTGCCGTTTCAAAACTTGTGGGTCTTTTGAAGATACCTTTCCAACTATAATGATCTTTTTTATATTCAAGTTACACTACTAAGCAGTAGAGTCCTTTATGAACTGCTTTTATTCTGAACTAATCAACATCCCTACAACTGATCACAGATACAAGCCAATTAGCATGACTTGGAAGGTGGTTGGTTATAACACCCCTGCTTTAAAATACTAAAGCAGGAGTGTTAACTTATTTATATAGGGGGGTTTTGTTTATTTTTGCTTACTATATTGGATATATATATAATATCTAATTTAAGTCTATAAGTCTCACATATCTTTTCATTTCAGGCTGTAAGGCAATAAAATATATACATTTTGAAATGGAGTGGTGACTTTCTATACCCAATACCCAATATGGCCTTCATGATATTTAGTTTCTTCTACTCTGTAAAGGTGTTACAAAATGTTTCCCATCATACTGTCGGCATCTAAATCAGACCAGGGTGTTCTCTAATCTCTTTGGGCATAATGTTGGTAGTGTTACAGTAGCAACAAGGGGTTTTAAATTTACGCAATGTGCTTTTGCTGTTGGCCATTTATCATTTACCTCTCTCATCCAAATCATGAAAATAACACAACAAAACACTGTCTCTACCTATGGGAGAAACCTCCATACAGTTGGTTGCTGCAGTCTCAAAGCAGTTGGCTATCCAGTTTCAAATCAATTCAGCCTATCTTTATATTTACTTTAAAAGACTGAACCACACAACCAAATCCTCATTCTATTATATTAAAGAAATTGTTCCCACACCTTTGCTTTCATTGGTGGACCTATCAAGAGCCTTTCCCACAGATGCACTTACTAATGAACCACCATGTCCAATCCAATTCTCTTCCTTAGGTCAACCACCAATCCACTTCCCACCCTGTAGTTGCTTGCAATGGTGGACCACCTCAACTAATCTATATCCTCTAGCCAGAGGGAAATAGTGCTGGTTTATTAATTGACTTTGTAATTGAAAATTTTCAAAAAATTTTCTGCTTAGTTAATCCCCACGCTGGCCTGCGGAAGGATGATTGGCGTGTAATTACTGGCTGTTGGCACAGACAAGACCCAATATGTGCTATCTCTACGCTTTCTCTATGTAGTCTCACAGTCTACACTGTGCCTCTTCCTGTCTTTCTCTATGGCATACTTCTATTCATCCTCTCTAAAGCAGCAAGATCTCTTTGTTGGACTTCCGTCCTCTCTTCCATTCCCCAATCCCTCTCTCTATTCCATACTTTCATCTCCTACTCTTTTCTCTAATTTTCTATGAATTTCATTTCTTCATCCCGAAAATATCCCCTTTTGTCCATTGTCCCATCACTTCATCTATCTGAAGAGATATCAGCTCACTTGGGAGTGGGTGTTAGTTAAAAAAAAAACCTCTCTATATTCATCCGGTTCCCAATGACAAAAGGATAACTGTTCTGTTTTTCTATTATGTAATGATTTTCAGCGTGGATCTATCGAGGCAGGTATCAGGTCTGAGCCAAACGCAGAGTTAAACTCTTCCATTCATTTTGCTGAGGACACATGTTATTAAGGCGGGCCTGAGATAACTGTAATGAATTACCTCTATGTGGCATCTGCCCTGCTCCTTGTTGGGGACAGACTGTACAGTACACTATGTACTCTAGTGAGGCAGTTACGTCCCAAAGATTAATTTGGTTTTTAATTAGAGTACACCCTCATTGATACACTGAATGTTACATCCGGACTCTCTCTCTGCATCTTTCTTTCTCCTCCTCAATCCTCCATCCTAAACCCTTCTTTCTCCACGCACATTTCTTCATCATTCCACCTTTTTTGTCTCCCCTTTCTCTCCTCTCCACCTCACAACACTCCCTCTGCTTCTCTCCCTGTCTCTATCGCCTTCATATTAGCATAAGTAATTAGATTCCTATGTGCCTGCATGGGGATTCCAATTTAAAATGAATATGTTGATCTCTCTGATTCGTTTGGAGTTGGGAGCAGCCTGTCATGTATAATTAAGATAACGCAAAAGGGTGGTAGATTGGGGGTAGGGGGACTTGGGACTCAGCAGGGGGGTTGTGAAAACAACGCTCTTAAACTGTTATCTATTTTTCTTTTTTGTTCCCAACTCTCCAGAGCTCTGTGAAGACTAAAGAGCTGTGGAGAAACAGAGGGTTGCTGGTGAATACTGAAGTATTGTGCATCTGTGGGGCCAGTGGCGGTACAGGAAGATGAATGTGGGCTGCGACTCTGGCACCATGTAATACCATTGATTTAACTTCACAGGATATTCAGAGAAAAAACAACAACACAGGAATCTATAACCACTTAAATTTAGACGTAACACTTGCTTTAAATAAAGGGGCATGCCAGAACATGCGACAAGACAGAAAACTGATCAGAACAGTGCTTTTTTCCCCCATCAAAAAGCATGTTGTAAAGGATGTTGCTGTAGGAACTATCATAGGCCATAACTCTACCTGCACCCACTTAAACCAAGTTAAAAACCAAGTGAACCCCCCATTTACAGTGAACTACAAGGGTATTTGGTTGCGTTATCCAGCACTATACAATAAATATGAGGTAAAGTGCATCTTTAGTTTGACGGCATAATCATAAACATCAGGTAAACCCTTTAGAAATGTGTATAGTCCCTATCAAGTCCCTACCAATAGCATTTGAGCAGATTAACATTGTGTAAAATAAGGTATTTGAGTTTAATACTTGGTCAACCCTTAATATGAATCGGATGTTGGATATTGTCCCTGGTAATGCTTATTCAGTGCCTGCTTGTTTCAGTGCCTTTTTGCCATCAGTCTTGTTTTCAGCATATGAAAGGCATGCTCAGTTAGGTTTGGAGTCATTGACCTAAAAATGTGAGAGGTTCAATAATTGTCTTTTGTATCAGTGTTCAAGGTGAAATATCAATATAATCACATTCCACACATAAAACTATATGCAAACGTTTTGGGACACCGACACATTTCACCTACAGGAGCTTGTATGACATCCCATTCTAAATCCATAGGCATATAGTATAATATCAAATTGGTCCCCGCTTTGCAGCTATAACAACTTCCACTCTTCTGGGAAGGCTTTAACAAGCTTTTGGAGTGTGTCTGTTGGATTATTTGCCCATTCTTTCAGAAGAGCATTGGTGAGGTCAGACACTGATGTTGGACGAAAGGGCTTGGCTCGCAAACTTCATTCTTGTTCATCCCATACAATTTTGATAGGGATGAGGTCAAGGAGATTGGGCCCATAGACTTGCTGGTAAAAGTAACCATGTAGCAGATATGGTTAGAATGCAGAAGGCCCATTGGCAGTGGCCTGTGTGTGTACTTAAACGGGCATGCTCATAAAACAGGCTTTGAAAAGAGGAGCAGGAATTCAGCAAAATAAACTTTTTTTGAATGGCTGTTCTGACAACATAATTTGCATTCAGTAATTAACTGTCTCTCTTGCACTTTTCTGCAGGGGTTAGTGACTGACGATGCTCAACCTGTGAATTATAGGTCGGTGTTGCCCTGGTAACAGGTCTTTATCAAAGACCAGCACATTGAGGTGGGAGAAAAGCTGACATCTGAAGGAAATGGGGTTGTTGCACGTGTGTGTGTGTGGGTATGTTTTTATCAGAAATAATTTTTAAAAAGAAAGTAAAGCTGGGGAAGCAATGACTTTGGAGTTTCCACGTCAAGTTGATTACTGTACACAAGAAGAGTTTCAAAATACGGGCAGGTATAGAAGGACAACAATCCATTGACGTTGCAATTGCAACGGCCGGGTTCCCGCGAACATTGTTAATATAAAAATACCTCCTTAACTCTACCCTCTACTCAGTTTGGTCCTAGAAAGATAAAAATACTACAAATATAATTGTCTGCTCCCGGAATGTGTTACTTTGTCAGAAGCATGAGAGAAAAAACATAATCTACGTAATGTCTATGAATAGTAAAAACAGCAATTGAGACTCACATATTACCACAGACAAAATATAATACATAAAACCGTTATTTTTCACCATGGCTGTTGGTGTGTACTCGTGCATATGTGTGTGCGTGCATGTGTCTGGGTCAGAATTTAAGCATGTCCACATGTCTTCTGTGTCTGAGTACGCACAACAATCAATCACTTCTTACGAGGGGGCCACTGAACACTGAGCAATACACCACTGTCAGTCACTGCCTTTTGTCTGCTCCCTACCTTGTCTCTGAATCGAAATGGAGGAAGGGCCATTAACCAGCAGCCAGGAGAGTGTCTCTTTGTAATGGCTATTGAGCGGGTCGCTCCACTCACGACGAAAGGTAATCAAGCCCTGTATAATTACACACTCCCTTCTACTCCTCTACTCTCTTCCCGAAGACCAGCCATTCTGAGCTCTCCAGTTTATAATGACACAGGTAGAGGATAAGGCAGGGAGTAGGGTAGCCATCTGGAGTAGGGAGGAGGGAGGGACATCGAAGCAGTTTTGTACCCATTGCAACGTGTTTACACACGAGAGTTTACTAAGTGCATGTGGTTATTAAGAAGCGGGCAAATGCATACAGTATACGTTGGATACATTTCATGAAGCTGTCTCTAGTGTTACATTTGTGTTGGGCCATGAAGAAATAAGACCCATTCTGTTAATGCATGAAACCTGACAATGGCTCTCAAGTAGAAAATGGAATATTCGCAAAGCATTATGGGAAAGATCTTTTTGGTGGACATAGAAATGTCTCTAAGTTGCTACACTATTAAATCAGACCATGAAAAGGCC
The DNA here is from genome assembly GCA_016801125.1 of Novumbra hubbsi. Classification (NCBI taxonomy): domain Eukaryota; kingdom Metazoa; phylum Chordata; class Actinopteri; order Esociformes; family Umbridae; genus Novumbra; species Novumbra hubbsi. The sequence goes on from JACXGK010013700.1 coordinate 8,525, forward strand.
CTTCAGTTGTATTCACTTTTTCATACAGGATGTTTCAATACCGTGACAGATATTGAGTCCGGCCGGTATCCCACATTTCCCAACAGGAACTGCAAATTATTAATTCCTCTGGTGGAATAAAAAAGAACAGTCAACCTACTGCTTAGCTTGCGGTTCAGAAGTATTATTTTGCGGCTTGAAAAGATTTTGTATTAAGACAAAGTTTGATTTCTGGGATAGGGGAGATAGATAATCAGTTATGATTCAGTAAGGTAGTGGAACAGTCCCCTCCCCCGTGATTAGCATGACAATTCTTTACATAGAGATATAAATTAAAATGGTTCAAAGAAGCCGGCCCCTAAATCGAAGTATCGCATGAGAATTAAATTAAGAATTTCTGCCAGTTGCAGAACCAGGGAGGGAGTTGCAGGAGTACTCATCTCAGACCAGCTGCCGGCTCCAGGAAGTAGGGTTGGAGTAGACAAGGCAATGCAGGGTGGTCTCCAAATCCTGGTTGGCCTGTTGTGACTTGCTATTGGGCGGAGGCTGGGAGCCTGGTCAGAGCCTGGCGGTTGACACAATGATTGTTCCATTTGCAGACGTGGTCAAATTTGTTGGTACCCTTACAGCTCATTGAATGCTTAATTCCTCCTGAAAAGTGATTAAATTAAAAGCTAGTGTATCATGTATACTTGCATGCCTTTGGTATGTTATAGAAAAAAGCAAGGGAGCTGTGAAAAAAATATGAATTATTGCTTATTCTACAAAGATATTCTAAAATGGCCAGGAAACATTTGTTGGTACACCTTAGAAAAGATAATAAATAATTGGATTATAGTGCTTTTTGCATGTGCTAGTATCACACGTCTCCAATCTTGTTATTGTCATTCAGCCTATTTAAATGGAGAAAAAAAGTCACTGTGCTGTTTGGTATCATTGTACACACTGAACATGGACCAGAGAAAGCAAAGGAGAGACTGAGAAGATCAGAAAGAAAATAACAGAGAATCATGGTAAAGGAAAAAGCTTCAAGATCATCTCAACGGAGCTTGATGTTCCTGTGACAATATTTGCAAATATTATTAAGAAGTTCAAGGTCCATGGAACTGTAGCCACCAAATTTGACCACGTCTGAATGTTCCAGTTTTCATTAGTTGAATCATTTGACACATTCATCTCACAATAATGTATTATCAACACTGAAGAAATACTTTCATTTTTAAACATTAGCCATTTTTATCAGGGTAAGCATGTAATCAAAGCTATTGAAGTATTTTAGTAAAATTTTAGAATGGGATGTCGAACTCAAAAAAAGATAATTTTCTTCAAGTCTCAAATAGAAACGTATCCAACTTTGTGAACATTTTGTGCAAATCAAAAGTATCCTATTTCAATATGGACTAAGAAAACAGGTTGGTTTCCGTCACCCGGACAACCCCTACCGTTCTTTTTGAAAAATTGGGTAACATATTGTTGCCCTTTTTTTCTCTTGTCTTACTTTTCATTTTAGGAAAACAGATTTTTTTTGTAAGCTGAGGCAACATTAGCGATTCAAATGCACTCCTCACTTGCAATTCACAGCTAGCAAGTACTGCTTGCACTTGGTTTTGCAACAGGACCAACACATTTAATGTGGAGGGAGGGTGTGCAATACACAGGCCCTTTGGATGTTTACATTTAGCCAAGGCTTACACTGCAGCATGCAGTAGAAAAATACACCCGTAGAGAATATTGTTCTCACCTACAAAAATACTAATGAGAAGGAGGCTGAAGACAAAGATACTGTACTGACACATAGGTGCTTTTTTTCAGGAGACAAAGAAACACAGCTTTGATCAAGGAACAAGAATGTTTTGCGCCATAAGGGAAAGACAAAAACAGATCAGACCACATAAGCGGAAACCAGCAACTGGACTTTATGAAAACAAAAGCAGCCAAGCCAATACATGGAGTCTGTGAGTTGTGATAATGCCCCTGTTGTTAATAAAAGAAAATACATTAGTGCTTTTATATACAAAATCAGAGCTATTACACCCACTTTTCTTGACACATAAGGGATTGACCCCAGAAGGAGGACCAAGCTCCTGATGTTTGCAGTTTGCCTGTAGGACTGTTTTAAGGTGTTTGAGTATTATGGGGGTATTTACATAACAAGTGGAAATCATAACAGGTGTCATTTCTAGTTATCTTTCTCTCTCTCTCTCTCTCTTTCACACTATCCTCCCTCTGTATTTCTGCCTGTTTCTCTCTTTGTCACCCTCAATAATCCCTTCACAAAGCATCAGGGGTGGGCACATGAGGAAACTTGAAAAGTAGAAAAAAGCATTTTTTCGCAACTTGTCTGTTTCCTTGACTGTTTGGTTCCAGTTTGTCCTTATCAGTGTGTGTCAGGATGGATGAAAAAGAGAGAGAAAAGAGACAGAGAGAGGAGACAATGTAGAGTGAGAGAAGGGAGAAAGGGGAGAAAGTGGAGTGAAGCTAATCCAAATGAGCTTCTTCTTTGCTAATCTCAAATAATATGGAAATCCGGATGATTCAGAGGACCAAAGCATGTGGCCTTTTCCTCTACGATATGACTTAAAGAAAAAAACAATCAGTTACAAATGTGATAAATGAATGAAATGAAAAAGTTAAGAAGTAAGAGTAGTCTGACAACATTAGCCTATCACCAGAGCTCCTTCTACTTCTGTGGGTTTTATCAGCAGTTAGTACGCAATGTTAATTGTTCATTAACATTGGATTTACCTGTGCAAATCATGGGAAATCTGAAATTGTCTCCATTTGTGTCTCTATTTGCCTCAAGGGACATTCGAGGGACTTTAATCTCACTTCGCAGAAGTAATAGATAATGTAATTCTCCCTTTTACCTTAATGCTTTGACCACACTCATAGAGCCAGGTTCGTGGACACAGGTTAAGCCTAGTCCTACTTATCTTTTGAGAACATGACTTGCAATAACATAACTTGTTGCATAGTGCATGATGACTAGTGCAATCATCAAGCAGATATCCTGTTAGTCTTGCAGAGAATGGTTAATGAGTGACAGATTATAGATTTACAAACTGGGAACTTTTACTTGAGTAAAGGACATTGACACAAGAGAGGAAACTCAGTTCCTCTCCCACAAACTAAAGTTAGCAGACAAGAAAGGTGTAATTTTTTGATTATATTTGGGTGTCTTTTTCGCTCCAGGCCTCCCTTGTCATTGAAGCCAAGCAGCCAGGGTGAGGACAGCATGGCTTGGTTTGTACACTTTGCCCTCTGTTTCAGCCACATCCTCCTCTCTAGCTCCTGATACTTCTCCCAACTCATCTTCTAATTGTTTGTTCTGTCTATTCCTACTCTTTCCCTGAGCAGCTGCTGGAGATCCCCTTTGTACCTCCCCAAATGAGGTCTCAATAGGAAAGGTTACAGCTGCACATGGGTAGGGACTTCCTTTGGGGACATTATGTGTTGCTGCCTGGGTGGGCAGGTAGGTTTGTACCACGATTTATACAAAGTTCAACACGTTGACCACCCAAGGCTTGTGCTTAGTCTTGCTCAATCAATCTAATTGCAACCACTGAGTCTAATTGCGACCTCTGAGATGATCAGCATATAGCAGAAGAAATTATCCAAGTTTAATGTCTTGCTTGTGTGAGAGTGATATTAGCTAATCGTGACTCATCTGAGAGAGATGCTAATTCTGGCTGCCGACTACTCTCCTATATGTTTACATCCCTTTGTAGTATTTCACAACTACTGTGGATGGCGCTTGATTGGAGCAAATTTTTATGACTTTTGCATAATTACTTTTGTACCCTGATATTGTTTGACAATGTCAAGTATAGATTGAGGTTTCTGGTCAGTTTAATTACAGTTCAAAATAATCTGCATGGAGCAAAATCCTATTTTCTACCTCCCCAACAATAATACCTTAAACATCTTTCCTAACTCTTATTGTCACGGCGCCTCCTGTTGCCGGGCCTTCTCCTGATCGCGTTGCACCCCGGCGTTCGACGTCACCAGCCTTTTAGGTGCCATCGTACTCGTATGTCCTGTTTTCCCAT
>JACXGK010013701.1:0-12552 GCA_016801125.1 Novumbra hubbsi
GTTTAAACAGGTCTGTCTGATGATGCCCCAGTCTAAGTTCGGTTTAAACAGGTCTGTCTGATGAGGCCCCAGTCTAAGTTCAGTTTAAACAGGTCTGTCTGATGAGGCCCCAGTCTAAGTTCAGTTTAAACAGGTCTGTCTGATGAGGCCCCAGTCTAAGTTCAGTTTAAACAGGTCTGTCTGATGAGGCCCCAGTCTAAGTTCAGTTTAAACAGGTGTTTCTGATGAAGCCCCATTCTAAGTTCAGTTTAAACCGGTCTGTCTAATGAGGCAGGCAGGTCTTACTTGTGTCCAGGCAATGCTGGTTCTCCTGTTTCTCCTGGTTGACCTGCTGGATGGTGCGGCTCAGATCCACTCCCTGGAGTTTGGCAGCATGCTGGGCAATCTTTCTCTCTACATCCCTCAGGTCCATCTGTTGACCAATGACACACACACACACACACACCCAGACTAACATATCAGTTGAGAATGGACCGGAGGAGAGGAAAGACAACAACAACAAAAACGCATATAAAAATGAAAACCCAGAGACAAAGGAGGATTTAGACGTGTCGGCCAATTTCTGGTTAACAGCCGGGACCACACAGGGCGTGTGGCTGGTCCCAACCTGGTATCTGTCCATGAGGGAGATGTCCTGGAGGCAGGCCTTGGCTGTGTCCTCCTCGGACATCTGAGTGGACAGCACGGTCTCCCGTTCCTCCACGTCTCCTTTCAGACTTTCAATTTCTCGGTTGACGCTCTGCAGCCGGTTCCTCAGCTCAGGAAGCTCCTTCTCCTTGAGCTCCACAATGGACTGCCTGTCGGTAAGCACAGAGAACGGCCCAGGTCAGGGCTTTTTGGAGAAGTTCTGACGGGAGGGGGTGCACTTCGGTTGAGCAGCCACTCGCTCAAAATACAACTTGCCAAAAACGTGTCAATCTTTTCATTACGAAGTAATAGGAGCATTAACCCCCCTCGCATAGGATACACCCAACTCAGGAGCCCCGTCAGAATACGCACGCACCCTCTTTGTACAAGCACACACCGCCACCTAGTGGAAGACACACTACAACTGCAGCCGGATCAAACAGCCATCCAACGACAAAGCACCAGCGTCAGGTCCACGCTCACCTGATAGGCTTGAGGGCCATCATCTCGTCCTTCCTCCTCTCTTTCTTCTTGAGGTCCTGCTCGGTGTTCCTCAGCTTGTCGGGGACCAGGCGCAGCTTGGATTGCATGTCGCCGATGACGTCCTGGAGGTCGGCCTCCGAGGGGAAGACGCGCTGGCACACGGGGCAGCAGGGCTCGCCCTCCTCGGTAAGCTGGCTGATGAACTGCGTGTACACGGCCGTGGCGCCCGCCAACATGGCTGGGAGGACGCAAGATCACAGCGTCACATCCCGTGGAAAAAAGAACTGTGGCACGCGGGAAGTACATTTCGTCACGAGAAGCAGCAACGCCGCCGATTGTATTGCAGACTCGAAATTACCCCTCTGCTTGGAGGTCTTCTCCAGATCATCCTGCAGCTTTCCCAGGTCCTGCTGGAAGTCCACACTGCCGCAGACGTTGAACACCTTCTCCTCTTCGACGGCCAGCTGCTGCTCCTTCTTCCTGATCTCAGCGGAGCAGTGACCCTTATTGTGCTCCCCGGACATCAGTTCCTTACTGTGAACACATCATGGTAATACATACAGGGCCCATCGAGAGCTTCTAACTGCGGCAACACGACCAGAAATTAATTTGCGTGCGGGCAGAAACACTAACTTGAGCTTGGCCAGTTTCTCCCTGGTGGACTGGATCTCTTTTGACTTGGCGTAGATCCAGTCCTCCAGCTCCTTTTTGTTCGGGAAGTGACCGAGTAGAGACACCAGATCCTCGTTGTGCCTCGACTTGATCTTCCTCACCTGTTCTTCTTTATCGGCCTGTGGGAAAGAAAGAGCGCCGTAAGCAGATGTTTCTACTGAGTGAGCACTGGTTCAGAGTGAAGGTTCGAGCTGGCAACTAACCAATCATAGTAACTAAAGCAATCAAATATATGTTCTACACTTACACTTCCCAGCGGCAAATAGTTCATTATATACCTCACATCTCAACTGTGTACACTGACAAACAATCACAACTTTTCTCAGGCGTCTTTTATTCTTGTTTTCAGGTAAACCTACCTTGTCCTTTTTGAGCATGTCCATCTGTGTGCGAGTGGCGGTGTGTGTGTTCAGGGTCTCCATCTCCTGGTCCAGCTGACGCCGTTTACGTTCCAACTCTGCCTTGTTCTTCTGGAGTTCCAACACTTCCGCCTTCAGCCTGTCCACATCGGAGCTCAGCACAGCGCTATCCAGCTCGTGCTCCTGTAAACACACCACAGCAGATCCAAGCATTAAACTAAATTCAAGGATGGATGCTCAACAAAACCTCATTCCTTATAAAAGGCACCTATTATGAAAGTGTGCACTTATACCGCATAGTTGGTCAGAAGTCGGACAGTGTCAAGGGAATATGAATTCAATACAATTCATTTTATAAAGCCCTTAGTACATCGGTAGATGTCACAAAGTGCACTTTACAGACACCAAGCCTAAAACCACAAAAAGCATCAGCAAGGTGTGTTCCTACCGCATTGGTGAGCTCCGTCTGCAGCTCCTGCAGCCGTGTGGAGGAACTCTCCAGTCTCTGAAGGCCAGACCTGACGTTCCTCAGTTCCTGCTGCTTCTTGTCCTGCAGTTCTTTCTTCAGCTCCATGGTCCTCTCCAGGCCGGTCTTCTTGTCTCGGATCTCGTCGATGCTCTGCTGCTTCAAGGCCTCCTTCTCTTGCATGTCCCTCTGCAACACAGACATGCAAATTTTTTCATGGAAGAACATGGCACCAGAAGCGCCAGGATTCCGCTTCCAGACGGCCAGAACCTGGTCTGCGTGGAAAGGGTGTTCTCTTACCACGACCTGCTTGGCGGCCTCTGTCTCCTGGTCAAATCTTTCTTTGACCTGGAGTTGGAAGCTCTTGAGTTGCCGGTCATTGAAGGGGGTCCGGTCGTAGCCGTCCATCCCCAGGTAGACTGCCAGGGCTCGGACTTGGGAGTCGCGGCTCTTAACGTTCTGGGCGTGGTGGTCGGACCCCAGCTGTAGACGGCCTTGGTGGGAAAAAGTATGGGGAAAAAAAACAGGATAATTTTCAGGGTGGCGCTATATGTGTTTAACACATTCAATGGGGGCATATTTACATCTACTGAAGTTCATGTGAAAGGACAAATGCACAACTCTGTGGGTCAGCAGATCACACCTTGTTCCACTAGAAGGTCCGACTTGAGGCGGGTTAGTCTCTGGCACTCCCTCCCGGCTCGCTCCACATCCTTCTGGCTGTCTGTGAACTTCCTCTCCTTCTCCTTTACCGTCCTCTGGTGGTTCTGGTACATCTCCTGCAGCTGCTCATCAGAGCCCTGGAACACCTGAGCCCCGCCAGGAAGCCACACAACAGAGTCTCCGTTACAGGCCTACGGCTGCGAAATTCGGTGAACTTTCAGTTCATTACGTGATTTTCCAGAAATCCGGGTAAGAGGATTTCGTGTTTCCTGCTTAATCCCTCATAAATAGGAGCAAAATTCAGCTGGGATTTCGGAAGGAAAACAGAAAATGTATTGAAAGTTCACGGAATTCTCCTGGACTACAGAAAACGGTCTTGGACAACATAGAAGCAACCACTGAAAAAAAGCGGGAATTGCGAGGAGTTCCGAAATAACTGATTGTTTGTTTACAGAAGATATGCAATTTAGGACCTGTGGCACTCTGGCTCTTTGCTAGTGGGTGTTGACCTCACCAGTGTTTCTAGGGACTGTACTCTCCATTGATGGGACAGTACTCTCCATTGATGGGACAGTACTCTCCATTGATGGGACAGTACTCTCCATTGATGGGACAGTACTCTCCATTGATGGGACAGTACTCTCCATTGATGTAACGTGCTCAACTACCGCACCAAAGACATGCTACGTGAAACACGTGTCACACCTGCTCCATCTTCTCCTCCAGTTCCTGGTTGTCTTCTTCCATCTGCCTCTTCCTGCTGTCCAAGGCTTTGATTTCGTTGTCGAGCTTCATCACTTTCCCCAGGTTATTGTCAATGTTAGCCAGTCGGTTCTGAAGTAAGACAGGTGCAGAAACGTAATTACGGTTAAGCTGTCATGTTCAAATAATATTTATAAACAAAAATGACATATATATTTGCCCTTGACTCAAATGTTGCCCAGCCCTACGGCATTAATCATGTAGGCAACCGTGAATCATTCTTTCAGATTGTTTACACGAATAGCACTGACGTCTATGGATAAATGGGCTATAACCCCGGATAAGATATCAATAAGACTTGGTTGAATGGGTGCAATGAGTTGCATGTGATTGTAGTGTAAAGATGAATAATGATGATGAGGGTAGAAATTGTTTATAATCAACTCAGAGCAAGTCAAACACAATTTACAGCGTTTAATTCCCTAAGGAAAACCGAACCAAACTTATGGATGCCCTGACAGCATTACAGATGTTGCTAAATGTTGATGAGATGGAGTCAGGATAAGCATCAGAAATAGTCATTATACTGTTGCTCATGCGCAGAGATAACAGGAGAGTATGTGGGACATGTCTGTTCATTAAGTCAAGGCATTCGTACGGTGGGAAGAGAATGGCTCTGGAGTCATTTTGGACTGATCGATATGGGGAGGACTTTTTCAGAGAGACTATGCCACACATCTTCAGAGACATTATGCGACACCAGTGTTTTGACCACAAGGAGACAAGGACACTATGCATGGAATCGGACATGTTTGCTGCAATCCCAGATACCTGGAAATGTTTTGGGAATAAATGCATTGCTTGTTACAAGCCAGGAGAGAGCATAACTGTTGATGAGCAACTTTTCCCAACCAAATCTCTGTGCCGTTTTACCCAGTACATGGCCAACAAACCCGACAGGTTCGGGATCAAATTTTGGTTAGCAGCTGATGTCGAGACAAAGTCCAAGCTCAATGGCTCTCCATACTTGGGCAAGGATGAAACCAGCCCCGCGGGTTAATGACTTTCCCAGACTGTGGTTTTGAGACGCTCAGAGCCTTTCACGGGCTGAAAAGGCAGAAATGTCACCATGGACAACTTCTTTATATAGCTTTCCCTGGCAGAGTAATTGATGGCGAACTAAACAAGCCTTCTGGGAACCATGAACAATCAGAGAAGGGAGCTGCCACCATGCCTGCAAAACAACACACCAGCGAAGATCTACTCACCAACAGTGATGGAGAATTGGAATGCTACGCTTACAGTGTACAGGTGAAACGAATACGAGTGTTTGCCTTCTCAGCACCATGCATTCAACTGTTGCCTTCAGCAACAAACCCAAGAAAAGAAAATGGGAAAGCGACACACTATAATCACTCAAAGGTATGTCTCCCAAATAGCTTTATCCTTTATCTACTTTGCACCAAGCTGTGTGCTGACTGTGGGACAGAAGGATAAACATAAATGCATGGGTATTCATATCCCGCATCTTCCAAAACAAACGACAAGTGACCATTCTATATTTTATCAAATAGTCAATTTTGTTATTTATTTCAGCTACTGTAAATCAGATTTGATCATCTCTTACTATGCTAATCTAATTTACAAATAAAGATCATTGAATAATACACTGATTAATACAATGTTTTTACATGAAAAGAATGGCTGTGTTGCAATATACCCAATCTTTCTTAAACAATGCAGGAGGCTATATATCTTTGGATCTATTAATTTAATTTATATGAATGAGCTGTAGCCTATGTGTTATCAAGCTACCGTGCCTGGGTATGGCAATACATTGGCTTCTATACAACACAATCTATGAAACAATGATAAAACATGAGACGAGACGTCCACCATTATACTGCTTTCAAGAAACATTCTTATCTGTGTGACGAGGACCCACCTCCAGGGGCTCGATCTGGCTGTCGATCTTCTGAACGGTCTCTTTGGAGGAGGCCAGCTGGGCCTCCTTGGAGGAGAGCAGTTCCCTGATCTCCTTGGCCTTCTCCTTGTTCACCTTCAGGAACTTCAGTGCCACCTGGCATTCCTTTACCTGGCTAGTCTGCTTCAGCCGGAGCTGCCTCAGTGTCTCCAGCACCTTGATATACCTGACCGGGAGGAACAAACATTAGTCCGCAGGTGAATTCTTTATTTCTATGGGAAACTCCGGGTCTTCCAGATGGGACGGTGAAAGAAAGGGTTACGCGAGTTAAAACTAAAGCTGTTGTTAGATTTACCTGCTCACTAAGTAAAGCAACAGTAAACACAGTAGCCCATGTACTTGATAAAAAGATCAGATTTATGTGCCATGAGTCGAAAGATAATTAAGTTGAAATTATCACTACAGAGACTGTGAGTTACTTGAACAGCACCTTGTAGCTGAGAAGATAGCATCAAATTTTGTCTTCAGGGCCTTCCCTTCCCCCAGGGGCCAGTTGGACTCCTCTTGGTGGCAGAAGATGACGTGGTCAAGGACAGCTTTGGACACCCCCAATGCTGAGATCATCTCTCTGTCCAGCTCGGCACACTTGGAGCTCAGACTCACCTTCTCTCCATGCCTGGGATGGATCACAGCGTCAATCAAAGTTCAAAGCACAGCCAAGGATGTGAGTTTTATTTGACTCCCAAAAAAGCTATGAGGCCAATGACACTTCAAATGTTCCCGTAGGCACAATAAACTATGTAATATCGAAGACCGGTTTTGTTCCTTGAGAAATATTTTGCTATTTTACAAAGCAGTCATTTATTTGTCAGTATATTCAGTAGTTCTGCTAGTCTAATTATAAAGAAACTCCTTTGTATATCTAAGACAGTACTGTATTTACAGAGGGAGTTTACTAAGGAGCACAGAAGCTTGATCGTAATGTTAACCTGCATTATTTGCAATGCAATTTTTGGAAACATAAGTACCACCTTTTAATATCAGCAAGACATTTTTTTTCGTAACATATTCCAATTAATCTGTGTTACCTAAAAAATACACAATAGATTTCCGCAACATATTTCACACGTTGCCAGTTATTCCAACTACAAATTGCAGGACAATTCCGTAAGATACATTGTTGGTATTATGTAAGTATATATGTGTGGATTTGGGTAATTTCCACTTACATTCAATCACTCTAAAATACTATTAAAGGGACAATTAGCAAGTACATTTTAAGATGTCTAAATTATAAATCATGAATAAGGAGAATGTAATCTGAACTCACTTGATCCTGGTGATGACCCCCTCCAAAGTTTTGAACTCTGGTATCTTCTTGCCCTTCTGTGTTGACTGCATTGACCTTTGAACTGCAACCTTCTCTCCATTGAGGTCAGTGAACTGCAGTCGGATCTGAGCTCTCACTTCTGTCTCATGAGCGTCCTATGACACCAAAAGGCAACAGCGGGTTTTAATTGTGACTGGATAAAGACTTTTGAACGGGTTACAGCACTTGGTAGACTAGGTCTTAACTGAACACCCATTTAGAAGGGAACATGTAACCAGGAGACACTAGGTCCTAGTTTGGTGTGGGCAATGGCAAATAGGCCACAGGCCACTTGGCACGGCTGTCCTGCTTGATGACTGCATTGTTTGGGGGCTGATGGACTCAGGCAAGTCAAACTCAAATATAATTGACATTGTCCCTGGCATAATGTTGCAATCAACCGCGGTCAATAGAATTTTCTTTTTGTCATTTGTCCGTCGCCAAGCCAAGCTGCTCCTAGATGTCAAAGTGTGACACGGCGAAGCATAAAAAAGGCTTTTTTTATGAACTATTTCTTCTGCATCTGATATTTCATTCGGGACTTTCTTTGATTCCAGACACACTCTACTCATTGTTTTCCATTGCGTCGCATCTGTTCCACTGTACATTAAGACCAATTTAGTTTGATTATATTTACGTTAGGGGTGGCACCTATTAATTTTTTTAAACACCTTTTTTAAACAGCGTTATCAAGGGTCCCAACAACGTTGGAAGTGATTGTATATATGTGTGTGTAGATTATAAATTGAGGATGTACACTGTCACAGATTACAAAACCAAAAGGTCCTTACCTTAGGGTCATGAACAAAAGTATTTCCTTTGCTACCTGGTGGAAATTCTCCAGCGGTTACGTACTTCAGACACTCAATGATAGTCTGTGGACAAAAGTGAATGAAACAAAAGCGATGGGTGTGAAGACAGTCGGGTAGTACTGAAATAATAATGGGATTGCAGCACGATGTCAGTGAATGTAGTGTAGGGCAGCAACCTACCGTTTTACCGGCACCGTTGGGCCCCACTAACACCGTCAAGGGGTTAAAAAATGAAATGATCTGTTTGTCTTTGTCTTCCACGCCAAAGCTCCTCACTCCCAGGATGCTCATCTTCTCAATCCTGGCCATGTCTGCACCTTTATTGGGTTCCGCTAAAAGCGAAGGCAAGGGCACAGAGATTTTCAGCAGATGCCAACTTCTGAAATGCACGATAATGTTGTATGGGCATTACTCAAACGCTCCCTTGTCTAGTCTCAAGGACAGACTCCCTAAAGTTTCGAAATCACTTTTTATACATGTATTACTTATTTATTGAATATCAGTGGCGAAAGACACACCCGACTTTTTGCTGAAAGCACAATCGTTGGAATTCGAAACGATGCGCCGGTAGAACATGTACATCGAAGTAGTATTACTGCTCGAACACCTGAAGTACACATCTTAGATAATATTTCCTGTCATGTCATGTCATTAACTAACATTCTGTAACCTAGGGAAGTATTTTTTTTTTTGGGGGGGGGTCTTCAAAAGCTCCTAACACGTCTTTACTGCTTTGGACTACACGAATATATGTAATATACAAACATTGTTTAAACGTGTCGCTGTTTTTGAAGACTGACAAGCTAGCTAACGTAACATTAAATATGGCAGTACATTGCCTGCTAGTTAGCCACACAGTACACAGCAGGCTTGAGTAGCAAGCAAACTTTTAAAGAAGACTAACAAGACAGCTAAGACCCAAAACACAACTCGCTAAATTAAGAGTTTGCGTCAGTGTATAGTGACAATTGAAAAAAAATACCTTTTAGTTACTGTTTCAGCACTAACAGTTGATACCTGAGTTACCGCGTAAAACAACGTCGTGACGTCACTCAACCCCTCATCAAAACGCGACTGCTTGTGTTCTGGCGGAATCTTTTTTCGTCCGGAAGAGGGCAGGTATGTTCTGGGAAGAAAGCCATTACGTTTTTTTCTAATAAACACATGCACATATTTTCATTATATCCAACTCATTAGGCTTTTATTATTATTTGAGAGTTGCGATTGACCAGGGTCTTAATGGCGATTTGGATATTACAAAATTGAGAAGAAATGCAGGTAAAGGTACAAAAATAGTCATTTGTGATATGTCATGCAATAAAATGCAAATTAATTACTCAAAAATCATACAATGTGATTTTCTGGATTGTCGTTTTAGATTCCGTCTCTCACAGTTGAAGTGTACCTATGATAAAAATGACAAACCTCTACACGCTTTGTAAGTAGGAAAACCTGCAAAATCAGCAGTGTATCAAATACTTGTTCTCCCCACTGTAAATACACAGTATTATAACAACAATGAATTGCTTGCATGTTTACTGCACAATGCTTGTAATAAATAATAATTATTTTAAAGCCCTGCCTATATAGCATTTTCATTCAGGAGGTACATTATTTCAGAGATCATCTGTCTTGCAAAATGGATTGTCATCAAAAGAGATTTCTATTTTCACTTCTATCTTAACGTGCCCTTCACACATTTATGCTGTCCAAGGTCAAGGCAGTTAATTGATTGAAAAGTTACCGATTGGACTCTTTAGAAGAAAAAACCTGAAACAGTCCAGAAAAGCATGCAATGATTAGTTTGGTTTCTTGCTATTTTATTTGTCTCTTATGAATACACAAAGGAAGCTTGAAAATAAATGTAAATGAAATGTCTAGGATGGTAGTGAATTGAGGTTGCAGACACTTCAGAAGTTATTGAGATTAAAGAACACTTGACAGAATATATTACAGTCTGGGTTTTACACAATCAGCCGATAAAGCACTGTTATGATATGTTTTATTTCTCAGTTTTATGTATTGGTGGAATGTTTCACGTCATTCCAACTTTCTTTTTTAAAGACTTACATCAATATTGTTTTCCTATTCTGTCAGATTGTCTGGTTAAATCTACATACACACACACACACACACACTTGATTTTGTTTTTGGTGTAATTCTAATAAGGGCTTTATAAATACATTTGATTGATTGATTGAAATACAGAAAACATGTACTCAACTCAGTGGAAATGGATCAACACAGAGGTTAATAAGTTGTTGTCAATGGCTGACATGTGACAGGACCAGCTGCTTGCGTGTGTGTGTGCCTGCAGGTACACTGGAAAGAAAGCACACCCCAGTATGATCTATTGGCAGACTGATAATACTGTTACACAGATCACATATCACCAACAAACAAAATGCTATTCATGGTTTATCTAAAACCTCAGGACCTAATCACAGCGACAATCTTCCAACCTACCTTCAGCAAAGAGCCCATAGATATGACACTTCAATGGAAAATAGAACATCAACATTTGTTTACACACACTAATAAACATACGCACATATTTGTCTTTCTATCCTTGAGGGGAGTGGAGACCTAATCCTGACTGGGAAATCCAAATGTACCATTCCCTTAATGTGACCCTTACACTGTAAAATATATTTTTCTCTCTGGCTTGTCTAAATTGTCTAATATTTGCGTGTTTTATGCAAGCTTGTTCAGACACGGCTATTGTTTCGCTTTTGAGTCCCGCTTGTATACTTATTTAAATCATGTCATCTGTCATCTATCAAAATGTAATGGTTAGCAATTTTTTAAGCGACGCAATGGCGTAATGCACATAAGAAATGCATTGTTGCTTGATTCAAGGATTTTGAGACTTTTTAGTCCTCTTTTTGACTGGAATAAGGATAGGCTTCCTTTACTTGGCAGTCGAAACTCAAGGGTTCTCAATGGGTTGTTTAAAACAATTTCATGGTCGACAGGTATGATAGTGATCTACTTATAGAGTATGGACATTTTAACAACATATTTCAAATTCAGACATTCAAATTGGAGATTAGCTCAATTATTTTGTTTCTTGTAAAAGTCTCAGCCTCTTAGTTCCTGGCTGCAGAGGTGCCTCTAGGTACTATATCTTAAATTGTACATTTACATTAAATCCACTGGAAATAATATTTTCGGTGGTGACCAGCCAAAAACCTTGTGGGAGGCAATTATTCAGGTTTTACTATATTTAACGATCTCTCTCTCTTTCACTCAGCCACACACACACACACACGAAAACAGACACACAAACATGCACACACCCAGCCAACAGAGCAGCTGTACAGTCTGTTAGGACAAACCTTTTTAATATGTAGTTTAGAAGAATTGAACAACCGATCACACAGTAAAATCGCTGTTGCTAAGTGCAGACAGTCTTACCCAGTGACCTAAAATCTAAGTAAAATCTAAGATAAAACAATGCAGATAAGCCTCACAGTATGCGCATTTGATTCAGTTGCGGGGTTCTACTCAATTCTACTCAAGGAGTCTCACTATTGCTACTGAACCTGCCGTATGACTATGGAAGAGTAAAAACCACTCTGTATACCAAAGGGCAGTGGAATATCAGTGCACGGTGCGCTACATTGACCAGTGCACTGGGAACTAGCGAGATACTACATGAGACAGTACATTTGACATTTAATGAGCTCCTTTCACATGGATTTTAGTGGGATCCTTTCACATGAACTGCAATGCCAATACTTGGTTTCAAATGAATGGGATGGTGGATAGCACATGATTTCTGCAACACAGTTAAGACGAAGTGGTATTGATTTTGGCCTCAGAGCAGGAGTGCTCAGTGCCTGTCGAGGGGCTCGTTGCTTTCAGTGTTTGGTGAATTCATACACCTGATAGCACTCGCCCATCCCCAGCAGCCAAGAAAGTATATCTAAGAGCGTAAGTGTTTTCAGTCTTCATACAGTGGTCCCTCAGTAAATCGCTTCCATCCATTGGGCAGCAACTGGTGAACTCAGAAAAATGCGATGACTTGAAAAACACAAAAAATACTTATTCATTTCAGTTTTAATCCACCAAAAATAAATCTGAAGTTTGATGTGTTTGCATCACATTTTCAACTCTCCAACAGTTATTATAAATATTAAATGTGACAACTCTGGACCAGAGCTCTAGGAATAGCTAGCAAATACATCTATATTAATATTTTTCTCAAACTACAGCTGTGTATTATCATTTTACCGGTATAAGACCAGGCAAAGCATTATAGGAAAATAGCCTCCAACCTGTCCCTGTAAACACTCATCACACTGTGGAACAACAACCTGTCCCTGTAAACACTCATCACACTGTGGAACAACAACCTGTCCCTGTAAACACTCATCACACTGTGGAACAACAACCTGTCCCTGTAAACACTCATCACACTGTGGAACAACAACCTGTCCCTGTAAACACTCATCACACTGTGGAACAACAAC
>JACXGK010013702.1:0-12551 GCA_016801125.1 Novumbra hubbsi
GTTTTTGTATTCTCTTCACATATTGTTACTAATAAACTCATTAAGTCTTCTCAAACAATGTTAACTATTCATCCTTCTTTCAGTTATGGGGTTTCAGAGTCCAAAATGTAATGGACATCATTCTAAAACAAAGGATAACCTCCTGAGAGGTCAAAAGGTCAAGGTTCTGACAGGCGGATTTTGGGTTCCCAAATGACCCTTAGGGCTAGGAGGGTTAATGACTCTCTATTATGTTCAATGTCAACAAATGCAAAGTGCAATTTACCTACCAAGGGAAACTTTCCGCTAGTTATAAACGTATTAACAGCTAAATAAAGGTCAAATAGAGTTGGTGTTTGTAAGGGCTTGGTGGTCGGGGGTGGTTTGTGGGCGTTTCAATATGATGGTTGTAAAAACAATTCCAGGGAAAGGCGAGACACTTCTGGAATTGTTTTGCTGACTGAACAACCTAATCGTTCAACTAAAATCTAGTCCAAACTAGAAACCCCCAAGGAGATCTATAAAAAATACTGACTCTTACATCCTTCCATATTGCGTTAGCTCATTAGGGGAGGGACCGAGCCGGGGAGGAACCGCACACACCTGGGAGAGACAAACGGGAAGAAAACAGAACAGTGCAGAGGGAACCAGCCATACAGACTCCAAAAGGACAGGGGACGTAACTCTGCCATTACACATAGTCAGGGACCACAACCTATCCCTTTCACACACCCTACAGAAACACACAACCTGTAAATAATGTTCAGCATTTATGGCACCCCTATGACAAACCCCTCCCCATACTCACTTCTGACAGGCCCGTTTTCTCTGGCATTGGCGTCTTTAGACTCTATTTAAGGGGGATTCAACACCCCCAAAACAAAAATCCTATATGCCCATGCTCTCTGAAATCATCTTTTTAATAAAAATCATGTTTCGCACCTGTTGCCAATTGAACTGATTGGTTGTGATATTCCCCCAGTTTAGTTTTTTAGCATTGTACAACGTTTAAAGTCTTGGTGCCTGTGTTTAAAAGTTTTGCTGGCATTAAATTTGAAGTGAGCCTGTACTTTCCATGAAACAATAACTTTTCTCAATTTCAACTAATTTGATGTGTTGTCTTGGTACTCTTTTCTATGGAATAGGGTTTTAATGATTTGCACATCATTGTCAATTTTCTTTACCTTTTACACAGCATCCCAACTGTTTTGGAAATGGGGTCGTACATGAATTATGCATTACTGATGTTTTTAAAAAAAGATTACTTATGTATTCTGTTTATGCAACTTCATAAACATGTAATCTACCGAACTTGTCTCCATTGCAGCAATTTACGATCTATCCAGTACTCCACTGTGTAGTGACATAGCAACATGGAGGTGGGGAAATATCGGTCACATTAGCACTTGATTCATTTGACTAAAATCAAATATTTTTTCCAATCAAACTTTTTTGATATGCACCAAAATGTGTTTCACAGCAAGTCATGTAGCACCACATGACGTATATATTCTGAGGACAGCATCTAGGGAAAACATGTGTATTCACAGCCTGCACTAGTCAGGTATTTGTTAATTTTCTTCTGACTTAGTCCTGACACAAAAATTAACGTGAAGATCTAACAGTTTGCATCATCATGATGGTAGGACCATTAGATACAATACTTTTCGGTCTTTAAAGTTGTTGTGTTGAAATACAGTGGGTATTGAAGAATACTCATGCCCAAATGTTTTATTTGCCTGCTTTCCGATTTTCTTTTGTTCTATTAATTAGTCAAAAACAAATTTTGATGTAAATATGTAATTCTTTTGGAGCATGTGATTACAATCGGTACGAACATAACAGCATTGCAATTGCGTTCAATACCAACATATCCCAGTGCTATTGGTCCTTAAAGACTTGATAACGCCCAGTGTCAACATATGAGAAGTGCCATTTACCTACCATCGGAAACTGTCTGCCAGTTATGAACGTCTTAATAGTTAAATAGAGTTTAAATAGAGTTGCTGTTCGTAGGGGTCGTTGTCTGGGAGGGTGGGTTTCATTCCAATGGATGCAAGTTCGACTCTAGCAAGACATGATACACTTTTCGATCTCTTTTATTTAGACAGGCTTTGAAATCACAAAATACTCACTTCTGTTGACAGCATGACATTTTTCTTAACAAAATATGTGTGGATTGCGGTGACATTAGAGTGCAACCTAATCTTAGCAATTTTCTAGTCCAACCAAAATCTAGTCCAAGCGTGAAACCACCAAGGAAATGTATTAACAATCTCTGAACTAAAATCAGGCCAAGCTTGAAACCTCCAAAGAAATCTATTAACAATCCTGCCTTTATGTATAGTCAGGTTGATGGCCAGCTGTATCCGGTGTCCAGCTGTGTACTGGCAGTAAATGAACAGACAATCTCCCGGTACTTAACTGGCCATCAACCAAATACAAACAAAACGAAATGTCCCATTAGATGTCCCATTAAATGTCCCTATCTCCTGGTAGCAAAATAACTGGAGCCTTTCTTTTGACAAAGCAAGACTTTCTAGTTTGCTTAGTGTTATTTATGTGATGTTTAGTTCCCTTATTTATTTTCGAGCAGTGTATATGTCAAGTCCTGATCGTGTTCACCTGTGCTGTCTTGTCTCACCCCCACCAGGTGTCTCCCATTCCCTCGTTATCCCTGCCTAACTAACCTGTCATCTCTGTTCCAGTTGCCAGTTTGTCTTGTATGTTTCGTCAAGTGGTCACACCCCACAGCCTTCCCTAGATTTTCTGTTCCGATTTATTTTAGGTCTTCCTGTGCTCAGAACTACTGCCTGCCTGACCACCGACTCAGCCTGCCGTCTGCCTGTCCCACACTGGTGCCACACCGCGCACCGACCCACCCTGCCATCGGCCTGTCCCACACTGGAGCCACACCGCGCACCGACCCACCCTGCCGTCTGCCTGTCCCACACTGGAGCCACACCGCATACCGACCCACCCTGCCGTCTGCCTGTCCCACACTCGAGCCACACCGCGCACCGACCCACCCTGCCGTCTGCCTGTCCCACACTCGAGCCACACCGCGTACCGTCCCACCCTGCCGTCTGCCTGTCCCACACTGGAGCCACACCGCATACCGACCCACCCTGCCGTCTGCCTGTTCCACACTCAAGCCACACCGCGTACCAACCCACCCTGCCGTCTGCATCTCAAAACCTGTCGGAATAGGTCCGAACGATGATATACTTACACGTTATTTGATGTACCTTTATTATTTATATATTTTAAAATGTATGTCTTGGTGATTTTATATGTTAATTGTTTACAGTGGAATACATGACGGTAAACAACAGAAACATGATTGGGTGGAGTAGAGGTCAGTCCTTGGGGGAGACCCGCCCCCACACGGGGAACTGGGTGTTCAGACTCCAGCAAGGTGATGTAACCCGTGTATCTCAAATTAGTGTGTAGTGCCACCTGGTGAACTTATTCACAGTGATTGTAATTTAACATTTCAAGACATTGAGTACGTAGTTACTGTTATCAGTATTTTGCTAAGAGACAGATTTTGTTTTTGTGCTCGATTGAAGCTCTGACCATTGCCATGTTGAGATGTTTTGTACGATGGTCAACTTAAAGCAAGTAGCTACAATAATTTGTAACATTATGACATGTCTGCTGCGTAACAATTAATACATATACTAAAAGCGGAGTACACCCTTCAAAATGCATTTTGGTTGATCGATCGTTTTTGATTTGTGTTTGATTGTGTAGTGCTAATTACATTCGGTGAGTGTCATTACCACTTTAGGTTTTTTGTAATAGATGTAGCCTATTTTTATATGCATAGCCCACTTTATGGATGCTGGAATTACTTTTGGGGTCAAAAACTGATGGTGTTTGTGACAAACTACGAGGTAATTATAAATTGATTTTCAGCAGGCCTACGCTCCAAAGCTACCATATTTGTTTATTTTGTATGCCAAAATGCTAAATCGTTTGAGTGTGAGGATGTGACCAAAGGATACACTGTTCCCTATATATTCCACCACGTTTGACTGGAGCCATATGGAACCTGAACTAAAGCAGGTTGAATATAATATTGAATATAATATTAGGTATAATAATTTTCTGACAAAACTTCTACATTAACACTAGATGTCATGGTTTCCCCTGACTTGACTCGTTTTCCGCCTCTGCTACACCCCCTGGTGGCTTTGAGCGATGTGCTCATCACTGTACCAAACCATCCAGTCACCAATCACACACTCAACGGCACACACCTGTCCCTCATCAATAATCACCAACCCTACTTAGCTTCTTGGTTTTCGACACCACCTTGTCGATTCAAACCAAGTACTACGCCCGTTTACATAGACTACGTATTCTCATTATTTGACTGCTACGTTACGTTGTAGAGTTTGGCTTTCAAGCCTTTTTGTTTCCGTTCATCTCTCCTCGTGTTCTCAGCACATCGGGCTTATTCCCCTGACCATACTGCCTCGCTCGATCATTCAAGTTCAACGTTCACGAAGGATCACTCAAGTCGTGCGTTTGGGTCCCATCTTCACTCTGTTACATCAGATACTTACACTAGAAGCGCCAGAGCGGGCAAATTTTATATATTCTCAATTAAATTCCAGGAGCCTGCTTTTTTTACTTTTCCTAAATATGTGTATTTTGTCACCCAGTATTTTTTTATTTTCTAAATCACACAGAGAAAAGCTGATTTAAGGCTATTTCATTCCTGTTCAATTTAAAAATTCTGCCCGGTGTGTGTTCGGCCATTTTTATTCCTGCATTTCATGGTTGCAATTCTCTTTTCTATCAGCAGATGGTGCAAGGGCTCCCGTACACGAGTCTTCTGTTATTTTTATTTACAGTTTATAAATATATAGATCAGGGGTATTCAATTAAAATGTAGAAAGTTCCAGCTAAACCAAATTACTTCAAGCAAAGGTCCGGAACATGTCTTATGATTCAGTGCCATACATATTGACGTAGTCTAGTAGTTGTATGTATGTATGTAGAAAACAATAGTTTATTAAATTTGACTCTCAAATAAAATAGTGTACAATTCAATAATAATAATAATACATATAGCTGCAAGCAGAAATTTAAGTTACTCAAAAAAATTGGAATATTGACATTTTGCATATGCTAAAATTCGGAGATATCTGCGTTTTAATGAGAAGACCACAAGGACTGCCCGTCTTGTTAATGATACATTTGCGATGATACCGGAGGTATTCAATAAGTTTGTGAAAAACAGTCCAGTGAGAACATAACTCTAGTAGATGAACAAGGAGCGGTGTCGCATTACACATGTCCGATAAATCTGACGCATTTGGCATTACATTCTGAATAGCCAACAAAATGCATGCACAACGCAATTTATGGAGAGATGGTTGGTCAGTGGTTAGCGGACAATATTGTTATGGTTTGCGAAAAGGAGATGTAAAGTCAGCGTTCAATGTTCAGGGAACAAAGCTTGTGAGCTCTGCCAGACGTGTTTGCGACTTGACTTGAGACCAAATCTATTGATTCGCGAGACAAGCTCCTTGACATTGCCAGTTTAGTTGCCAAATAGGTTATATTATGCTTGGTATTCTCAGCGACTTTTGTTCCCTATTTTTAGGTTTGTTTTCAGTGTAGTGAGAACATAACTGTAAATTAACAACTTTTCCCCATCAAAGCGCAGTGTCGCTTTACACAAAAAATGGCCAATAAACCGGAAACATTTGGCATTCAATTCTGGGTAGCCGCAAAAAAAATATTTGTTGAACGCACAACCCTATTTATGGAACGATGAAAATAGGCTGGCTGGTCAGCGGTTAGCGGACAATATTGTTATGCGTTTGCAAAAAGGAGATATTGATGTTCAATGTTCAGGGAACCAAACTTGTGAGCTCTGAAAGACATGTTAGCGGTCTTTAGGTGGGGGATGGGTGCATTCTTTACTTCTTAACAAAGAAACCCTGAGCACAATGCAATGGCCAACACGAACCTATTTAGAGTATCCACTAATTACACACACACATTAGACTGCTAATTTTCCTATCAGGTGATTTTACATGAATGTAAAATCAAACGTAATTTTAATAGCTCCTCCTTGTCCAACCTATTGTGTAGTAGGGAGATGAAGCTTAGTCTATGAAGTAAAACACATTCTATATGTTATATTATGCGTTATTTTCTCTGCCACTTTTGTTCCCTGTTATGTAAATGTATTTTTGGGTTAAAACGTAACACAGACATTGGCCATAGATCGACAGTAAGGTGAAGGCGCAAGACAATCTCCTTGACTTCATAAGTTCAGTTGACAAAGTAATTTTTAATTTATATTTTCTTCCTTGCTATTTGTATTTTTCCACCAATATTTTCAAACTGCAATGTTGAGTGTTATATCGTATAAAACCAAGCCAGACTGACATCCTTACACAATCGTGACAACCTTACCTCGAAAACGGAGCAACACTGAATCAAAACACTTTGACACAAGATAAAAAAGACACCCAAAAGTTTTTGATCCGTACAAGAAGCGCCATCTAGCGACCATTACATGTCAGTAAATACGTCCCTGTCTGTAGACTCATTTAGGGGGGTAACAATGGTTCGGCACTTCTAGTGTTGAGGCTCCTGAATCTGCAGGAAACTTAACAATATCGTTCTCATTTGGCTGATCTTCACTAATAATTCTAAAAGACACTATAGATGTAGCCTCTATGCTCAGAGTGCCTAGTGCATAAATGTACGCCAAATAGTTCACTGGCAAGCCAGTAATCTGCCAAAAATGTGGATCACTTTTCTAGCTAGCAACACTGATGGTAGCTAGTATAGTAAATATAATGCACTGGAATTGATTAAATGGAAAGTGTGGTCAGACAGGCCAGTTCCCATATTAGGATTAGAATCAAGTTGGGATGGAATGATGAATTAGCAGAGGCTGCTGAATTGCAAGTAAAATTATAACGGTAATTTCAACAGGGTTAATCTACAGTTACTAAATAGAAATTAGCTCATCTTGCTTCGACCACTGTTTTTATGTTGATGATGTTGGCATTTGAGTATGAGAAAGTAAACTTGTTCTGTTCAGTACGTCATTTTAAAAAAGATGAACTCAGCAAAGAAATGATGGGCTGTTTTTCAGACACAATCATTAGGGCAGAAAAATCAAGTTCAGTAGATGACTAATTGAGATTGTTTTAGTCCTAAATTCGGCTTACTCTGTATTTGCAAAACCGGCCAAATGTCTTCTAACCATTGATGACTTCTAACCACCACTATACTTTTCTCTTACATACTAACAATGTCAGTCGACAGCTTGTGTTGAAACCAAATGTTTCCCCGGGTTGCGAATCAGAGAATGTCCACGCCGTCAAGTCTTCCCAAATCATACACCTTTATTACGAATGCATTCGGAGAGCTGTCTCGCAGGACAGCCAAGAAGATCTGAAAGTCGGTTCACATGGACACAGGTTAAATAGCACCCTCCCACACAGTCAATGCATAGAAGTTGCAGCGCGTGCTTCCTAGGTGGGTGTGTCCCATCTTGCAGACCCCGTCTCTGGGCGTAGGGTCATCTGGTGACCGTCTCGGAGGCAGATTAGGAGAGGCAGTTGAGGGGCCAGTTTGACAATAGTAAATCGAACAGGAAACATCTTCTGGCTCGTGTCTGCTTCTCCTCTCTTGGGTTCCCTTATCAGTATTCGTGGGTGGGGGTCAAGCTAGAAGTTAATACATATGTCTTCCTATCCACAGTGTCCTTGCCTTAATCTCTTGACCCCTGGCCCTACCGCCCATGAGCTACGTAACATACCGCAGCCTGACTATCTCTGAGTATACGCCCCACGAGCACGGTTTGATTATAATATAGCACACATCTAATTGTTACTAAAGAATTCCACACTTGCTCAAAAGATGTTAGCGGCGGTGTTGATGGCAGGGAAGGTCTCCAGCATGGTCTGCTCAGTACACTGCCCCTTAGTGGTAGGAGGAGGTTGCTGCAGTGCAGCGGGAAAGTTGGGCATCCAGCCACCAAAATCAAACTGTAATGAAAACGTAAAAAAATATGAAGCCTCTTTTTTTATGAGACAGTGACTTTATCGGTTCTGTTTGTCGTCGGTGTGTGTTTGAGCTACAGACTGGCTGTTCTTCATACTAGCAAGTCTACCACCATAATGCATTGATGTATTGGAATGCATAAATGCATGGAATGTTGTGGAATGTAATATTTGGTCAGAGTAAAGGGCAGAAAAAAAACATGTGTATTTATGCAGCTGTCAGAGGTACAAATACAGCTTTTTACAGCCCAAAATATAAGCACGTGTTCAGGTTCAAAGCAGCTGGGACCTAGTTTGGTCTGTTAAGATGTTTTTGTATTTTGTGTTTCTTTCGCAATCGCTGTCAAGGCCAATATCACAAAAATTACGTACTAAAATCTATAAACAAAAAAATGTACTTACCTGCCCGTTGTTGACTGCAGCATGTTGGACAGACACTGTGAAGATCAACATGGTGAGAAACATCACCAGCTCTGTCACTGAACTGAAAGAGTTTGAGATTCCTGCAACAAGAAGATACAAGTCACATCATTCAGACACTGAATTGACATTTAGCAATTGATGAATGCACATGATGAGAAATTATTAAGTCAACAAAAAAAATGTGTTTGCAACGCATTAAAGGCCAATTAAAATTATTGTCCATAAACACACAACAAGTAAATTCCATTGAAATAGTAAATAAGGGGGAAGATTGATTGAAGTATAACCTGTGCTGGCATTGGACTGGAACCCATCAACGAAGATATCCTTAATCCAACTCTGCAGTTCACTATCCTTCTGGACGTCTGAGTCACCGGTATAGTAGTGATCAATCACACTCTGAACAAACCTATTCAAAACCACAGGACAACCTCAGGCATTAAGCAAATAAGACTGAACAGGGGACAGTATTCAGCAATGACATTTAGAGGGAATGTTCCTGCACAGGTCTGGTGTCTTTCGCATTTGAAAATCTATGTACTTGTAAGCAAGCTACCTGTGGATGATGTCCCACAGTCTGAGGCCATCATCCCTGCAGTAGAAGTTGGGGATGGTGTCCAGGCCCCGTGCAGTGATGTCCTCCGGCATACAGAGGGAGCTGTATGTCAACTCGGCCGTTGCTTTCTTCAGGAACTCCAACATCCCTGGACCTCCAATACTAGCGTTCTTCAAGACAGATTCATGAGAATTCCCTTTATAAGTTAAATTTTTATTCAGCTATATTGTTGTTTTAAACCATTTATAAATATTGTTGAAAATAATCAGTTGAACATGTTTAAAGCATCAGCACTGTTAGTTGATGCAGATTTATATCAAATAAACAGTTAATGCAATGCTAGTGCTAACACATAGAAGTGTCCACTAACATTGTTACACCCCATTCCAGTACTTTGTGTACTAGATCTTGAAAATGTAATAGAATGTACCTGGGTGATCACCCCAGTCTTTGATATGAGACTCTTTCTAGCCATTATGTTGATCTGCAGAGTGTAGCGGAAGTGGGAGATCAGGAGCTGTGGAGAAATATGGAACAGTTTTACTTGAAATGCACACCTACATTTCTTGTGTACAGTGTCTCAATCCTGCTGCACTATTCAGGGGGAAAATAATTGAATGGTTGAACCCAAACCTCATGGTGTAATTTCACAGCCACTACAACTACAGCAAGTTGCGTAGTGTGGACATAGCAAACACCTCAGCCAGCAGGTGAGTCCTGAGCAGGTGTGAGTTGAGCTCATGTTCAGAGAAGTCAGCGTTCCTCACGAAGATCTTGGCCAGGAGCCAATCGTACTCCGAGTCAGTGGGAAGGAAGATCGGGTTTTCCTCAGAAGGCTCTTGCTTCAGCTGTAAAACGAAAACACCAAATACATAGTTTACTACAGGTACACAGTTTTTAAACAAAGATAATGCGATCTAATCTTGTCAAAGCTGCAACTAGACCTGTCATTTTAAATATATTAAGAAATCATATATATTTTTTGTATGTTAGGTAGTTTTAAACTTACTTGATTTTTAACCACACACGTGCATGTTTTTTAAGATACGTGTAGCTTTTAAGCTACAGGCTTGTATGTAGGATCAAGAAGTGGAAAATGTGGTACTCTGGGCGTTACTGACTCAAATTAAGGAAATCAGTCAAAAGGTTTGTGCTTCTCACTGAACTACTCAAAGATCAGATTCAGTAAAAAGAGTTGAACTTCCCTCCACTAGTGATTATTGAACACATTGAAATCTTACTTGGAAAAGCTTAAGGTATTTGCTAAAATGTATGTGATATTGGAGCACCTGGTAGAATAATGGTTAAAAAAAGCACTTAAGTGATTGCATTCTTAACCAAGAAAGAGAAAAGTTTGAATACCATGTACACTGAGATACTTAAATACGTAGAAACAGCAGTGTAGCCAGGTATGTTTGTTGTGGGCAAAATGTGTGATGTACCTGGATTGCAATGGGCATGAGCTTCTGTTCCTGGGTCATATAGAGCAAGCAGAGAGGGGCAGCCATGTAGTGTTGTTTCTCATTGATCACGTTTGCTGTCACTTCATGCAGGCGCTCGCAGTCAACCAAGAAGATGTTTCCAACCTTTTTATGTAAGAGCATTGATTGGTTAGTTAGAAAAAATCAAAAGCATTGATTCTTAACAGACTTTCCAGTATTCTTTGTTTTTGGATAGTCCTTGTAGATTAAGCTCCACCAATCTTTCAAGATAGAGGAAGACATGTATTTTAGCATTTTAAAACAAAATGGCAGACCTTGTCTAGGGTATAATAATTGTCTTCATATTTCATCTATGACTCTATATTCTAATGTAATTCTTACAGGTTTTTTGGGAATGGTGCTTTTAAATCACGATCATGCAGCAGATATGCTGGTAAATATCAAAGAAGTGATTATATTTACTGTCAAGTCCTGGCTGTGCCCGGGGCTTCCAGCCAGGGCATGCCACATAGAGGTGGCTCTAGGTTGTTATCAGCTGTTATCAGTTGTCTCTGATTGGGGAGCCAACTTAAGTTGCATGTTTTCGCCCACACAGGTGTGGGTTATTGTTTATCAGCTATGCCTCTGTTGCGGCCAGTTTAGCTTTTGTTTGTTTGTTGTCTGTCATTCAGTTCCAACTTTTGCCTTGTTTAAAGTAAGTCGTTCTATGGATACCCGTTTCCTGGATACAATTATGGAATATACTACGACTCTGCATATGTGTCTTGTCTCCTGGCCAACACGTGACAGTTACTCAGAATATTACATTTGCACTGTTATGTTTCAACTAATTACAGTCTTAAACTGGTACCTAAACTATTAACTGTTGTTCTTGTGTTAGTACTGCCTCTTTTTCTTGAGCTCTTGTGAAAATAAAACGATACACATACAACTATTAAAAGAACTCCGCTTCAGGCTTGCTTGAAAGGATTCATTCTGTATAAAAGAATAAAATAAACTTGTAAAATCATAATCCAAACCCTAATTTGTAATAAAGATGTTTCAAATAAAGCATATACCCAAATGTATAATATGTTCATATTATATAACAGAAGCGGTTTAATCAACAAAAACTCAGATTTCATGTGTGCAATGTGAACCCTAACAATCAATAGCTTGTGGCAGAAAGAGGAGGCACAGGGTTGGGTTCTTTTTTCTCCAGCAGAGGCTTTTCTCTAGAAACCCTCTCATGTATGCCTTTTGGTTTCTGTGTTCTTATTGTTGAAGCATGTAACCTGTGATGTATCAAGGGCAGTCTGAAAACCTTCAGTTAGGTTTGATTTGGCTTTTACCCGATTTATTGTCCACTGACTAGCAAACAAGCATCTCTCGTTCTCTCCGTGATTCTCTTTCTCCTCAGAGTCTGAGTTTAAATCACACATTAGGTCCTGTTTGTAAAGTCAACTTTCCAACTTTTTCTACCTCTGGTGCTCAATATCTGGCTTATCCTATTGAGGTGAGGAGTTTCTGATTTTCTCGAAAAAAGATTAGTACTCTGTCTCTGTCTAATGTCTCTGGTACACTCCAATAAACTCACATTACCAATAAATACATTGAAATCACGGTACTCAACAGAAACGGTATTGCATGAACCTTCAGCACATCTTTGGCACTTTGGCTTTGTGAGCTATTGAAAACAGGAAGGCTTGCTGCTCTCCTTTGTACAACAGTAGCAAAGAGGGAAAATAGGATAGTTCCTGTGTGTTGGAGACAATGAGCAGAGCCTGTGAGTGGCTCATTCAGTTGGCCATCAGTCAGAAAACATGACAAGTATTGCCTGTGTCACGTCTCCGCCTACTGGCGGCCACTCCCCTGTCCGCGTAGCCCCCCGGCGTTCGACGTCGCCGGCCTTCTAGGCACCATCGTTTATGTTTGTCCTGTTCCCCATGTCCTGTGAACGCATCCCTCCCTGATTCCCTACAGCTGGCCCTCATTACCTGTGCATTTAATCCCTCGTGTGTCTTGTCTCTTCGTTCGGTATTGTCGTATGTGTTGTGTGTCAGCACGTATGTGCTGTTGAACTATTGAGTGACTCCGTCACTATTGCTAATCGCTTATTCTCTGTAC